>JBBPDJ010000004.1:14659996-14800870 GCA_037974625.1 Cucumis cinereus | reverse complement strand
TATACATATCACATGAAGGTAAGCTTAATTTTCAAAAAATTATTAATTGTGTTCATACTAGTTGATTATTTTTTCAACTGGTTCTGGAATGAGAATTTGAACCTATAATTTTCAAATAAATATATTCAAGTTTTCATCCGCTTTTTGTCTGGAAGGAATCTTCTTTATTTTAAGGAACCATAAAATTCAACATTCCAATTAAAAAATTTACAAACTCATCAACCTCCTCAAAGATTCCACATGATCCTAGGGTTTGTAACTTTAAGGTTTGGTTTTTCATCCCTCTAAATTCCGAACATACAAAAGTTTCTAAAAATTCCTAAAATTCATTTTCCAACAAAAATATAACTCAATTGACATAAAGTATAATATATCGACCACTTAGTATTAGACTCAAAAATTACCACACAAACTAAAAAAAACCCCGAATCCATTCAAGAGCTCTATCTAGCTTTTACATTAAAATTTATTAAGATTTTTAATTAAGTGACCAAGAATTATTCGAGAAAGATGGGACAAAAGAAGATGCAATTATTGGGATTCCATTTCTTTCTCTTTAAGATTTGCATTGGCATTTGGTAATTCAATAAATCAGAGGTTCGGCTTCAACATCCTCCAAAAAGCACTATCTTCTTGCTTTTATTGAATCTTTGACGCAATCCTAACTTTTCTTTTTTGTTTTTATTTTTTAAAATAACAATAAATTTAACTATTAGTAAATAATAAAACTGGTAGAAAGTATTTACAAAATATAACAAAGTTTCTAATTTCATTCATGACAGAACTGGTAGATACAAATAGAAGTTTATAATAAATATGGATGATAGATATAAAACTTTTTTATATTTTATAAATATTTTAATTCATGTTATTATATTTAAAATGTTCATTTATTATTACTATTATTATTATTGGTTTTTCTTAGTAAATTAAATCTTAGTCTTATGTGGTACTTGATGGTAATGCTTTTCCTTGTCAAAAGTTGCGACCAACCTTGGGATTTTGTCCCAAAAAGTTTTAAATTCAAAGGTTCAAATTTCATATATTATCTTGCAACCTTCAAACCTTTTGTTTTGTTTTTTTTTTCCATTTTAATCTTAAGCTTTTAAAATATCTACTTCATAACATATTAAATGGCATATATTTGAACATCGTTTAATTAACTATCACATTAACTTGAACATGATTAATAGTCACATAATTTAAAGATACGACATTTGACACGTGATATTAATTAGATAGGAGAATTATATAGTATAGACAACTACTAAAATGTGTCTGTTCAAGGACTAATATAAACATTACAAAAGTTTTTGAAAATTTAACACAAAAAAAATTAATTTTCTTAAGAACAAAATAGACGCTCGTGTTCTTTTAAAAGATGAGATACTTTGCCATTGGTACTTTGTTTATAAACCATCAATAACTATTAAGTAGAAGTTCTTCGTGATGATTGAGTGTGAAACATTGTCGTAATGACCTAGAAGTATTTGTTAGAGCTAGGATCAATTTTAGACCTCTTAAGTTTCAAATTTCATGTCAAATTTCAAATACTTCATAATTCTAATAATACAATATTGAAAACGTTAATAAGAGAACGATAGTAATATTAAAACTTTAGAAAGTATAAGACATATTCAAACGAGTTACACAGTTTATTTTTGCAAGGCATCCCACTTTCATCGCTAATACAACATAAAATTAATAACAAAGATATTTTAACAAATAGTCACGTATTAAATTATTATTGAAAAATTTGATAACTTAAAAACTAAAGGTGTTATTTAACCAAATTTTAAACAAGGTTAAAATTCAAAATTAGAATCGTTACCTTTTTTTTTTTCCCTTCTGTATGTGTGGGGTAGCTGGGTTGATCCCAGCGTGATTTTTGGGTGAGCCATTTTCACTTGCTGCTTTTTAGGGTTGTGAGCCAACTTTAGTTTCTTAGGGTTCTTGAGGAATGTGCCATTTCTTTTGACTCCACACGTCCTTGCTCCTTTTCTTTCCTTTCACAAACACAATCTAATCTCAAATCCTAAAAGGTGGCATCCAATAAATCACATATTTCTTAATTTTCTGGATATATATATATATATATATATATCTAATATATATATATTTTTTTAAGGGTACATGTTGAGAACATGGTACGAATTAATGCTGACTGTTAGATGTTATTTCAGGGGCAATGGTGGCGGAGTAACTCCAGTGACGACAACTCCAACACCACCTGGAGCGACAACAGTCCCCGGGATGACGTCGCCTGTCACAAGACCACCACCATCGATGACCCCCACAACTACAAATAATCCCCTTCCCAACACTGCATCTCCTACCGGAGTTTTGGGCGGCGCTGGCACTACTGGTATCAACCCCACTGGAACAGGCACCACCACCGACGAGAGCCATGGTGGAACCCGCCTCCAACGTCACGTATTCTTCTCCATCTCAATCGTCGTTTTATTTAGCTTCGTGCTAATTTGTTGGGACTGAGTTGATAATAATATTAATTAAACTACTTAATTAGCTAGCTTGTAAAAGAGAGTTACAAGATTTATGGTTCCTCTATGTTCTATCGTATGGTCAGTAGTTTGATTAATTACCATTAAAATTGTCTTCTTATAAGGTTTTGGATTTTCGTTATTATATCGAGATTAAGGATTACACTG
The DNA here is from genome assembly GCA_037974625.1 of Cucumis cinereus. NCBI lineage: Eukaryota > Viridiplantae > Streptophyta > Magnoliopsida > Cucurbitales > Cucurbitaceae > Cucumis > Cucumis cinereus. Next base: position 14,798,201 of record JBBPDJ010000004.1, on the reverse strand, counting down.
AAGTTCTGTAATATATGTGATGTTTCGAGTGTTGATCTTGAAATATGTATTAGAGTCCTAATAATTACTCCCTATGATTAGATTGTTAATTAATTATATTACTAAAGTTGGAAAAAGTTTATATGCAATGCACCTAGTAACCTAGCACTTTCAAAAGGTTTAGACTGCACTTACATCATGCCACCATTTTTGTAGAACCCTAAAACAATGTCGTAGTAGATGGGTGCAACTTGGCCTACGTTGTTTTTTTTATATGGACACATTTTATCTATTAAAAGAAAACAAAGATCGGTTTGTACTTTTCTTCGATCCATATTTACTTAAGTAGGAATAAGTTGATATAAAAATTTCCAATAACATATGTTAGCCTTTTGGGAAACTTCAAATTAAAAAACCTAAAAAAAAATATAGTTGTTATGTTAATTTTGGCATAAGTACTAAGGGTGTGTTCAAGTTCTAGCATTGGAAATAAGTTAATAAACCATGGTTCAATATTCAATATAATGGGTCAACAATACACTGTTGTAAATAATGTAAATTGCTATCAAAAGTCAAAATGTGGACCCACTTACCATAACCGTTGTCGAACTTTATAAAAAAAAATATCGATCAACGATAAAAGCGTGCATTAAAAATTAGTCTCATGGACACTACAATAGTACAATTTAAGAAATTACAATGGTTAAACCTCAGCACTGTCCACGGTTATTTAAAGAGTAACCCCTATAATTTTTATAAGTTTGATAATTTTTTTTATCTAAGTTAATCAACTTAAGCAAATTTACGAACGTTTGTCAATAAGTAATTTAAACAATGATTTTTTGCAAATAATTTCATTTTGAATTAAACAAAAAATTAACAATCACTTTAAAGGAAGTACCATCATATTTAATTCTTATAAAAAGATTGGTAATAGGTATAGAGAAAATTAATAACAACCAAACAATATAAACCAAAACGAGCAATTAATTTCAAGTATAGGTTGTAACAATTATATGCAAATGAAGTATAAAAACAAATCAATTGCAAAATTAGATAGGAGGTGGATAGAAAAAGTGACACTGAGAATTTACGGTGGTTCGACACAACTCAACTTACATTCACTTTCCAAGCTTCTCTTCGGTATGACACCATAAACCTTTGACCATTTTCATGTTTTAGAGTTGAACTACTACAAGGTTTCATTTCGTGACGGAATAACAAGCTCAATCCTTTCTACGGTTTACGGTCACAACGACTCTTTTTACGGATTAATAGCAACTCTTTTTGCAGTGGAGGATTTGGAAATGAAAAGTCCCTTGAGAAACTCTTTAAAGGAGTGGATTTAAAAGTTTTAGCTCACAATAAATTAATCCTCACAACGTAGATGTCTATCTCAATAAGATGATGAAAATAAGACAATTAAAGCTTAGAGAGAACAAGAACGAAAGTTTTGTATTTTTTGAGAATGATTGAAAATAATGACAACTTGGTGTGTTTTTGTTATGAGTTTAACATTGGACGGATGGATTGGAACGAACATAAATTTATACGGGTAGATCTTATTAAAGTAAAATCTAATGTTTAATTTCTAACGTACAAATCAGTAGTCAATATTTATTCTTGTTATATCCGTAATCTTCATCCATTTCAATTTTTTATTTCATTTTCATACTTTTTTTTTTTATATATATATAGTAGTTCCCTCTAAATTCAGATACAAATCTCACTTTTAACATTATTTTGAAATTACAAAGTTTTCACCAACAAAATTTATGGACGTGGATCATACCGTAGCTCTCCATATAGCGACATCATTTGTTAATTTTAATTTTAAGCAAATAAGTTGTTGAAATGGTTGTTTTACAATAACATGTTACTTCCTCACAAAAAAGACCAATTTGACTGACAAACCTTCTGATTTCTTTCCATTAATGGAGAAACAGGTCGCATCAAAGACGCTTTAATAGACATACCTTGCTTTTTACGTGCCACGCAATAATTATTATTTTAATTTAAATACTATTTTCACATAAAAATATAATAACTACACCTTATTTTTTATACCTTATATTTATTTAATGTTTGTTCATATAATATTAATCACTAAAATTAAAAGGGACTAATTAAGTTAAAATCAAAATATAGTGATTAAAATGTTATTTTAACGGTGGACCCAAACGAAGGCACTGACAAGGGCCCTTCACGAAAAAATTGCGCCCGATGGATCGCATTATTTGATATTGATTTGTTTCCCCCTTCCTTAAGTTTTAATTTTCTCGGTCACTTGTTTTTCCGAAGCCTTTTCTACTTCCCTTCCACTGCTCATTCTCCAACAAACCATCATTGCCGCCGGCGGTCCATTAATGCTGCAACTCTGCTCATCTATCTCCACACACAGTAATGTATTTCTTTGTTTTTCATTTTTCTGTTCTTGTTTTTTCCTCTCATCTCTCTGTTTCTCTTCTCTTCGACGCTTTTCGTTAAACTATTAATTTGTATGATCGTTTGGTTTTCTTACGTAAGAATGCCATTTTTAATGGCCTTGTAGGTTCAGTCAGTTACTTCTTTACTCTGCTCTTTCTTATCTTCGTGCTTTGTCCGCGGACGAACATTGAATGTGCAGTTAAGGCGGGTGATAACTTATTGCGGTGCTGAATGTAGGTTTCTGTATTGGCTAATGGCGGTAAGTACTTTTGCATTATTTTGACATTCTGCTCGTAACATTGTGTATCTGTACTTCGCTTTCTTTTTTTGCTAAAACGGACGTAGACGGCTTATTTGTATGCTATCTTTGAGAAGACGAAACTTAGTTGGATTAAAATAATGTTCTTAGACCCGGAATTTGCCTGCTTGTTCCTGTTATCGGAATCTGCGTTTGCGTGAATATTATAATGTTTAGCTTGCGCTGCTCTTTGGACTCTTCTTTGTTCAGTCCAGTGTGTTTTGGGTGGAATACATCACTATAGGTTTTGACTTTCTTCGTTGTGGTTTGCATGAGTTAACAAACTACGTGGAGATTGAATGATGCTTCATATATGTTTGTATATTTTAATGGAGTATTACGAATTTTAAAGTTAGGGCATGTTTGGGAGTGAAATGCTAGTTCAAATCATGTTTGTCTTTTTTTAAAATCTCTTTTAAATTTGAAATTTGATTCATGAAATCCGTGTTTAACAGTGTAAAATCAAACATTAAATTAACTTTTAACCATTGAAAGATTGTTTCGAAATGTTTTTGAGCTTGACAAAAATGATTTTAACCATTTTAGAATCACTCCCAAAATATGTTCTTAGTTGCTTGTAACAATCCTTAATCCAGGAATCCAAATTTCAGTTTCCATTTTGTCATATGTCGACATGGTAGATAAATTAGAAAACACAAGATCTTTGTTCCGGTATATATATATTTTTAATTTTCTGCATGCCACATGCGTATTTATTATTTTGCATTAAATTCATCTCCCCATTTTATGAGAACGGCAGGTTAGTTGGCTGCTCGGCAGTTTTCCTTTCAGTTTTGTTTTAATAAGGAATCATTTCCATATCGAGAACAAATTTGAACACGTGTTTAGTGCTTCTACTTCTCTAGTACTACTCTCTACCGGCATTCTAGAGTCTAGACTTGCTTTCAATCATTTATGTAATATGTTGATCCTTGGGTTTCTACTTTGATTTTCAGGATCAGTTGTGTTACATTTGTGGTGATGTTGGTTATGCAGAGCTGATAGTAACCTGTACCAAGTGCAAAGTAGTTCGTGAACATCTGTATGGTTAACTCTTCACTTCTTTTTCTTTGACACTGTTCCAGTTCATTTTCCTTGTTTGATTTCGGTATTGTAGGCTGTCGTCAGTTGAACCATGAATGGTGTTTCATGTTCTTCAGTTGGTGAATACTACGATCCTACACTTCGTGGAGTTTCAATTTGGGATATTCCGAGGAGAAACATACTCGTAGTACATCTACTTAAGGGAGATCATGTGCATTGTCTTTTGGTTGTGTAGGTTTAAACCTCAGCTAGTTGGACTTAAAAAAGTTGATGAAAAATTGACTGATTTAACTTTAGTCTCGAGATTATGAAATAAGTAATTGTAATGATGGTGACGTTAATCCCTTTAATTCCATTAGTGCTTTTGATCATGTGATTTGATATGATTGGTTTGATCGTTACTTAAAGTTTTGTCCATTCAATGTCCTAATTAGCGTTCCCCATTTGTGACCCTTCTCATACGCTACCATCTCTCTGTTTTTAGTTATTGCATGCCAAACAGGAGTGATGAAGTCCCCAAATCCTGGCTTTGTGGTAATTGCACATTGGATGAGGCCAAAAGTCTCGATGGTTCAGGGTTGCAGGTTCAACCCAAAATGCCAAGACATGCTAAAACTGGTAAAGTGAAGTTCTTACCTACTGAAGAAGTAATAAAGCTATCATCGGGAGGGATTAATGAGGCTTCAAAGTCGAACACAACTTTTGCACCGCAAAAAACATCCAAATTCAGAAAAGTCTATGAAAGCTCTATCCCCCGGCCACTTTTCCAAGCATCAAAAGAATCTCAAGGTAGGTTCTTAAGCATGTTCTTATCCTTTCTTGCATTTGTTTCTGTGGGAGTTCATCTATGAACCGTGTATCACAAGATATGGATACAACATGACATGGCATCTTTTTAAAAATCTAGACATAAACATGATTATGACATATTCATTAAAATATATTCATCATTTTTAAACAAGGAAATTGAAGGTCAATTAGTTTATACATTTACATGGTTAAATGAGATTGATTTATTTCGCTTCCAAAATTTATTATTTTTCTAGTTGTTATCCGTGTCTATTTTGTTATGCTTAAACAAGTGTTTGTATTGTGCTTAACTAATGTTGGATACTTGGATTCATGTTTATTTTGTTCATCTAGTGTTTATTCCACCTTTATTATGTTAACAATTGATATGTGCACATGTATATTATGAGAAATGACCTTTCATTGAGAAAAGAAAGAACGAACGAACCAGCATACAAAAAAGCAAGCTCACACAAGGCAAGGCAGCTAAGGAAGACCATGCAACCTACTAGTAACGATGAAACTGTCGTAACAGGCCAAAAAGAAATATGGAATCTAACAAGGGACCATAAATCTTGTGGATCCCTTTCCAGACGTCTAGGCACTCAATTGTTCCTTTTTCCCCAAATATCCCAATAAGCACACACATCAAAAAGCCACAAGAAACAACCCGTATCTTTAAAAGGTGGGTGAAGAAAGCATTCCTTGATCAGCTCTTTCATATCTGTGCAGTGGGCTAACTAAAAACCAAATTTGTCCAAAACATAATTCCACACAAAGTGGTTGAAGCCGCATTCCTAAATATATCCCCAACAAGTGTCAAAGTGTGACATGTGTCAGCGCCATTAGCCGAACGAAGTGTCGATACTTCTCTAGTGTATACTTTTTTCCCAAATTGATCTCGGTTTTTTGTTTTATTGTAAGTAAAGTACAGTGTTAGGTTTTCTATTTTATGTTCTGCAAGGTCCAATAATTTATGTTATGAAAGCTCAGTTTTTCGTAATAAAAGCTAAATTATTTGGCGATAATGCTGTAGGTCACGTAGTTTTTTTTAAGTATGAATCTCAGGATATGTGTGAAGCTATTTTTGTGAACCAAAGAGAGCAACCTTTGAGGGGGGAAAATGAATATAGTGCCAAAAAATCATCGGTCCATCATATCCTTTTAGACAAAAGCATTCTACTTTTTTTTTTTTCATTTTCCAATTTATGTTTAATTTGAATTTTGTTCTTTCTTTCAGAACGAAGTCCTTTGATGCCTTCAAAGATATGTGGTGTGAAGAAACAAGCATCAGCTACTTGTTTACCTCCGATGCCAGTAGGCCCAGTACAAACTTTAAAAAAGGTGAAGGTTACAGATACACCTGCTTCCACTTCTTCTGTGTCAAGGCATGGTTTTCCTGTCGCAAATACAGGTAAGAGAAAAGAGGTTTGCAATCTTTATGAAACTCCTAAATTTGGTTATCATGGTGGGATCCAATCCCAAGCTAAACAGTATGGCCCCCTGCTTAGTTTTAATTTCCATTTCTAGTGGCATGTTACCATTTGTTTATTTTATAGCCAATATTATGATAACACAGGAAAAGAAGTTCCGTCACCTTCCAATAAGTTGCAAGATACGCAAAAACAAAGGAAGGATGCTTTGTTTACTCATGAAGTATATACATATTGTGACAACAAAGGAAAAGGAGTTCCTTCACCTTCCACTAAGTTGCAGGATACGCAAAAACAAAGGAAGGATGCTATGTTTACACATGAAGAATATGCATATCGTGACAACACAGGAAAAGATGTTCCTTCACCTTCCAAACAGAAGAAGGATGGTTCGTTTACGTATCAAATACATCCATATCGTGACAACAAAGGGAAAGAAGTTCCTTCACCTTTCACTAAGTTGGAGGATACGCAAAAAGGGAAGGCTACTTTGTTCACACATCAAATACATGCATATCATGACAAGAAAGGAAAAGAAATTCCTTCACCCGCTGCTAAGTTAGAGGATATGCAGAAAAAATTGAAGGATGCTTTGATGATACAAGAAATCCATGCATACCGTGACTATCTCCCATCATTACATGCCTCTTGGAGGTGAGTCCCTATGCTTTATTGTTTGCTTCTTCGTTTCCAACGTAATGGCTATATCTAAAATGTAGCCATTTTGTTAAATGGGTTTCTATGATATATTTATTGAAACCAAATTTAATTTTTGGGGCACTGAGTTGGTTATTATAGCATGTGGGTTATAATAGTTTGTATTTGGGGTGCAAACTATTTTAGTACAAGTTATTGTTTGTCGTAAGGGTGCAAACTATTTTAGTTTGTGTTGAAAACAATAAACACTGTAACAAAGAGGGAGAGAGAGGATACATGAGAAATAGTGAACATAGTAACAAAGAGGGATTCTAAATAGCATTATTGATGCAACGGAAAAGGTATCGGACCGACTCTTTAACCAAGAAAGAAACATTCATCCCTTGGAGACGAGAGAATGCTCTCCAAGGACAATGTTCTATATTCAAAGGAATAATCAAAAGCTCCCATTACAAACCCGAAAGTGGCTTTTTATGGCCTTATGAGGAAAAATGAAAATAACCAATTAAACACTAGTTAATCTAAATTATCAACTAAACTAGATATTAACTAAAATATTCTAATTATCTTATAATTATCTTCATCAATTGTTGTAGTTAGTCGTAGGTTATAAATAGTTGTAAACACCATTGTTATAATTGAAGCTCTAAACCTTACCAACTTCAAGTTGGGTTGCCAACTATTTGTATGTTTACTATTTACTACTCATTCTTTATCATTTTGTTAGTGTTTACTATTTTCCACCTAGACTAAAATAGTTTGCACTCCAAGTACAAGCTATTACAATTCAGACTAAAATAGTATCCACTTCCAAACTCATACTGTTATAACCCGTAGACTAGAACAACCACTAACTATAATAACCAACTCAACGCTCCAAATGCCCTCTTAGTGTTTGATGAGTGAAGCTCAGACCAATTTTCTTTTTTCTATTTAATCGATGTATCCTTTTCTTGCATGTGTATTTGATGGATTATGGATCCCCATCCCATTTATCCAAACTTGTTCTTTCTTATGGCGTTTTTAAATTTTATGACTTTGTTCTTCTGTAGTGATTGTTGATGGCTCAGTACTTCATATTCGTTTTTCCAACCTAACGTAAGAGCTAGTTATAGATATGGTAGGATTATTTGTAAAATATTAGTACGGTTATTAGTCGGGACATATTAGTAAATAGGCAGTAAGTTTGTTAGGGCTTTTAGTTATAAATATAGAAAGTGGGGTCGGGAGGAGTATGTGAAGAATTTTGTGGGATTTCTTTTGGGGAATTTTGGGAGAGAGCTTGAAAGGTTATGGTATATTGTAATTTCTTCATTGATATTGCAATATATATTTCTATTTTTCTAGTGTTTCTTTATGGTCCTTGAGTTTACTTGTTAGGTGGCATCCCAACACATTACTGATATTACATATATATACAACAGTTTCAATGATAAAGGAAATACAGGTATTATCTATACGATTCGCTGAAAATTAAAATTATTTACTACTTTCAGACATTTCTATTCTTTAGGGGAGGTTTCCAATTTGTTGGTACACGTATGGCTGGTGAATTTTATGATGGTTTCCTGGCAAAGCCTCCATGTGCAGTATGTGGTAGAGCTTATGAATTGTCGCGGAAGATTCCTCCCATTCTTCAGGTGAAGCTAGTTAGTCGTTCTAATATTTGGAATGATCTATTTCATGATGAATGTCCGGATCTTGCTGATGTTGCCTTGTACTTCTTTCCGTGCAATTTTGAAAGGTTTGTTATGAGTTTGGTTTTAATGGATACAATTCCAGTTATTGTTTAGCCATGTAAAACAATTGTCGATTTAAGTGTAGGTCCAGAAAGAACAACTCTTGCCTATTTGAACTTATGGAGAGAGAAGAATTATTGATAAGAAGTCTTGTTGACGGTGCAGAGATGGTTCTATTTACATGTAGACAGCTGGATCGCCTCTCACAGTGTAAATGCTTTTACATTCATTATTTTTCTAACATTCTTTAGTGTATGTAGATACTGTTACGTTCTTCCTATTTCAATGTGCTAGTGGTCATAATTCTACTTTTCATAATGGCATCTTCCTAGTAGTGAATATATTGAGACGTTTATGTTAAGCTATAAAAACTTAAATGGATGTCTGTTCTGTTGACTATTGATGAACTCCAAATTAAGTTCCTTCTGAGCATGTATCCTTATTCCTTACTGCTTGTAGTAGTTAGACATGAACTTTAACCACAGTTGTTTTAATCTTGAAATGAACTGAAGAATAGGAATCTAACTTGTTCGTTCTTAATAAATCAGAAGAATGGAACATCTTTTAGTAAATGCCGATCTCCAATTTTTCACCATGTTACATTTACTAAACACCAACACTTTTGAATATTTGAGCTTGTTTATTGAAACCGAGAAGAGAAGCAATTGGAGTCGTACAGTTCGCTTGAATTTGATATTCTAAAGTTGGTTCACTGATTTTTAATTAATAACATTGGGTTTACTTGTGCTAGCTTTATAACACTAGTGCAACTCTTTCTGCAGATGTTATCAACATGTTTAATGCCGAATACCTCATTTTGGGAGTCTTCCGTGAAATTGAAGACGACCAGTCTCCTTTTCCTATGTTACAATATGGTCCTGCAGTTTCTTCAGTAGAATGTAATTCGAAAGTTCCCCTACCGGAGTTCACGCCAAAGAAAACTGGAAAGCACGATGAAGACGATGCCGTTAAAAGGGAAATTGACATCGAGGGTGGAAAGACTGCTGGAAACTCTCCAGCTGCAAACGATGTAGACTCTACCATTCAACGATTACTGTTAGAATTTGGGTCACAAAAACCCAAGGAGTCCGATGACAATACATCAAATATGAATGCTCAAATAAGAAATGAGGTAGAAAAATCTCACCCTCGCTGCCGAACTGAGCCTTTTCCTCTTGATTTGTTTACATTTGCTCGTCGCCGTTCAATAAAAAGAAAAAAAAAAGGATGAGCTAACCAAGTGTTTCTTTAGTTTGTGTGTGTTGATACGAGAATCATTCAATATCTAATTCCTCTCTTTATGTTATTTTGCAAACCATTTGACAGGAACGTACTCCAATCGCATCGACTGACTCCTATTCTCTGTCCGCGTCAAAAGTAAAGACTGAACATTCATCAGATACGAAGGCAGAAGGAAGTGAAGGACAAAAACGCTTGGAACCGGAGCGTTGCTTGAAAACGGCGCCAACATTTAGTATCAATGGGTCTCAAAACATGAGTGAACAAGATGTTCCCAAGAGAGTTGCAGAAAAGTATCTCCAAATCTTTAATGCAGGGATTAAAAAGGAACGTCGGTAGTTGTGATGCCATGATTCAAGGTTTGATTTTCAAATACATTGGTAGATATCTAACGTGTTTTGACTTAGCTTGTCAATACAATAGTATAGTGCAGGGGTACATCGTAGACCTTTTCTTTTTGGTATGTACAAGCAGTTGACCTAGCTTGTTTATTCTTGTGATGAAGACGTGTTTCAACACATCTGATGCTACTCATTTTTAGTGTCCACTGAAAAATGGAGGTTCTATGGCAGATCTGTATGTTGTGTAGTGAAAACAAGTCTGTAAAGGTTTCGAATTTAACATTGCTTAAGCTTCTGTGTACAGTTTTATCACTGCCTCGAGGTTATGATTATTATTGGATTAAATTACAATTTAATTTAACTTCGAACTATGTGTTTCTTTTGATTGTTCAACTTTTCTCGTGGATTGTTGATTTTTCAGAACTTGTATTTCTTTTTTTTTTTTGTGTGTGTGTTGCAAGTGGTTATTGCACCAGAGATATAATAGTTTTTGTTTGGAGTGATAGATTATTTTAATAATTAACAAGGACGACAAAAGATGTATAAAAAATAATAAACGCAAACTATTATGATTGGAGCCTCAAACGTGGAGTGTGCTATAGTTAATTACAATATGTAGCTAACTTCATTGACTTGAGATGTCATGAATTTAGATCTCAAAAGATTATAAGGTATTGTCATCTTTTGATGTGTAATTCTAAACATGTTTTCTCAAGATTGTATCATTTTGTGTTCATCATTTCTTGGTTGGATCAATATCCATTTAAACTTTACAGGCTCTAATGACATATTGCACAAACACTACGATTCATCACAAAATCATCGTCAATGAAAATAGTAGCTCACGATCATATAAAAGTAGTAAAATGTCTCACTCTACACATATATTATGTTAGATCTTTGACCGAACTTTATATTTAATTAGATCTTAAATTTATAAATTTGTATCTAATAGATCCATAAATTTTAGAAAAGTAAAATTTTGTATCTAATAAATCCATAAATTTTAGAAAATATTAAAATTCATCAGCCAAATTTGTTATGTAATAATATTATTGTTATTATTTTTTAATTAGAGGCCTAGACAAAGTGTAAGTTTTTATACACTATACGTACAACATGAGATTTGGACCTTCAATCTTTAGAGAGGTAAATAATGTCATATGTAGTTATTTATAATAAGTGCCAGATGCAAAAAATTTCTTCCCGAGCTTTACTTAATATTTGATAAACTTTATTTAATAAACAATCAGAATTCAAAATTCACAAAGTGATGGAACAATTAATTAAAGCGAGAAGGGCTTGTGGCCTATGAGCGGACTCAAACTCAAAAAAGCTAGGCTAAGAGAACTCACTTTAAGTACTACGATTTTGTGATTGTCACAGGATACAGTGTTCAATGGTCAAAATTTATAGTGTAGTTAAATTTTTATAGTTCTTATTTTAATATATGTATATTTGAAATACACACATTAAAAGATGAATTTATCTCTTTCAAGTTTATGGAAAATTGCTAATTCAAAAAACAAAGTGCCTCGAACCTCCAACTTAAATACGATTTTCAAGCATTGCATTCGTGTAAAATACATAGTCCAACATTGTAATTTTGTTAAAGATTGCGTTACATTTCCGAAATATAAAGTATTTGTAAATATAGACCTTGGCTGAGCGAGATGCGAAAAACTCTCAAAACTGAGTGAGAAGCGTTTCAGCTGGGCTCGCAGCTATTGAAAAAGAGACAACAAACCCTTTCGTCGCTCTTATTTTCTTCGTTTGATCTGCAATTTCCAGTTCCGATCTCGCTTTAAGGAAGCAATGGCCATGGCAGCTATGAGACGTGAAGGGAGGCGGCTCGCTACTGTGATCTCTCCTCAACCAATCACCGCTTTTCGGTCTTCCCTCGTTTACGAGTATTCATTTTTACTCTTATTCTATCTTTGCCCTAATGCGTTTTATCTGGATTCTCAGCGATTAGGGTGTTTTTGTTAGACACCCTAAAGTTCTTTCATTTGATTGATGAAATTCTTAAGTGATTGCTTGTTCATTTTTTTTTTTCGTACGTACTGTATGTTAAAAATTGGTTTGGGTCTACTGCTTGACTACGATCTTCCGTTTATGAGATACGTGAAAGTATTACATTTTTGAAAAATTATTGGACTTGGAAAGCGTATGGTAATTTTTAGATTTTAGGGAGCCATACTCCATGGTTTTCTGCCTAAGTTCTCTTTGCAGATAAATCATCAATACTAAATCAAATACTAAATGTGTGATTTTTGTGCAGGGAACAAGCTCCTCTTGGTGTACGCTCCATCTCCACTCAAGTGGGTAGGTGCTATTTACATTGGATGGATGCTGCTATTTCTTTCAGTGCAATTTACTGTTAATTAACTGGCATTTCTTTGATTATGTTTGGGTTGTTTTTTTCTTCTTACTTACTGATGATTTGCTATCATTTTTTCAATATGTGAATGCAGTTAGAGATCGAATGAAGAGTGTGAAAAATATCCAGAAAATTACAAAGGCAATGAAGATGGTTGCAGCCTCAAAGCTGCGAGGAATTCAAGTGCGCGCTGAAAATTCTCGTGGCCTTTGGCAACCATTCACTGCGCTTCTTGGGGATGCTCCAAGTATGTTTATATTAAATATTTTCTACTTTCCATTGACACACAAGCTTCTTCTTTTGACTTCTTTTGCACTTCCCATGTGTATTATGTCAAAGTGCACATCAAATTCATGGGTTATTTACTGGTTAATGTACCGTATGTTTATTTTATTTTATATTTTGAAAAATTGAAACTGTTCTGTACATAACACACACACGCACGCACACATACACATGTACATTTTCCCTTCTATCATAGACTTAGAAATTTGACTGTGTTATTTTTGTTGGAAATGTAGGTGTTGATGTAAAGAAAAATGTCATTGTTACCATTTCTTCTGACAAGGGTCTTTGTGGTGGAATCAATTCTACTTCAGTCAAGATTAGCAGGGCTCTGCACAAGATAAATTCTGGTATTACTTGAAAAATATTTGTTTATCCTATCCTTCACTTCAATGAAAGACTGCAGTAAGTAATATTTTAATTTTGTAATCGTTCTACTCATAGGTCCTGAAAAGGAAACAAAATATGTTGTATTGGGAGAGAAGGCAAAGGCTCAGTTGATTCGTGACTCCAAGAAGGACATAGAAATCGTCTTCACAGAGCTGCAGAAGAATCCTTTGAATTATACTCAGGTTAGTTATCCACATAACATTGCTCATCGCAGAGAATTTCGTCATTGTTTGTCCATGCCTTTATCTTTCTGTCGATTCACTTATGCTTCCATATGTAGGGGTTCAACTATTAGATTTGAAGTCTTTGCATTGGAGTAGGATAATTTCCCAATTAAATAATGCCACAAATTTGATCCGTTGTGGCAGCGAGTAATGGTGTTTTGAATGAATTTTCTTATTGTTTCTATCAGTGCATTTCTTTTGGTTTACTGACTTAGCAAAATCTTCGTACGGGATGCCTTCCATGACCTTTTGAATTGCCCATTTCTTACTTTTTTTTTTGCACTTTTAGGTCTCTGTCTTAGCTGATGATATTCTAAAGAACGTAGAATATGATGCTCTGAGGGTTGTTTTCAACAAGTTCCATTCAGTTGTCTCATTTCATCCTACAACATCTACCATCCTGTCTCCCGAGGTAATGAGATTACTTGATTTTCTTTTCTATATGGACCTTTTCTTCTCCCTTTCTTAAATTCTTGCACTTCCTATTGTGAATATTGTGCATCCTGTATTTTAGATTATTGAAAGAGAGGCAGAATCTGGGGGAAGGCTTGGTGACCTGGACAATTATGAGATTGAAGGCGGTGAGACAAAGGCTGAGATTCTCCAAAATCTAGCAGAGTTCCAGTTTTCTTGTGTAAGTTCATCCTTACAGTCTCATACTTTTGTAATGAGGCATTAGTTTGCTGTTGAAATTGTCAATGGTTATGTACCAAATCAAACGAGCAGGTTAGAGATTTGAGGTTTTTACTTCGTAGGAAGTTTCATGGAGTTTAAATTCTGGGCTAATTTATACATCAGACAGTAATTTTGATGATGTGTGTCAGTTGACACTTTTTTCCCATCCATTTTTCTTAGGTCTCCCTGTATCGAGCTGATCACTGAAATTTACCGGTTCTTGATAATTTTATTTTGGTGCGCCAATTCTTAGGAAAAGTTTTTCCTTCTAGATACTGGGATTTGGTATTAACCGGATCACCATGGGTTACTAGTGGTTTTTGAGGATGAATGAGTGAAGTAATTTCAGTCTATGGTTGTATCAGTCATATTTTCTTGGTTAGGATGCTGCAGAATTGCATGTGAATCAATTCAAAGAAGAGAACTGCGATAATATTACATGCAAATAACGTTGATTACACAATTACCTTCTTTATTCTGTATTTCTAATATTTACTTGTAGCAGGAACATCTCATCCCATTTCATTGACTATTTATGTGATTACTGAAAGCTAGATTCATGCTTACCAGGTACTGTTCAATGCCGTATTGGAAAATGCTTGCAGTGAACAAGGTGCAAGGATGTCTGCAATGGACAGCTCAAGCAGAAACGCTGGGGATATGCTTGGTCGCCTCACATTAACCTACAACAGGTCCCTGAACTTATCTGACAATCTTTTTTTCCCTCAACTTAATCAATTTTTGAAACCTACTCGTTTTTTTCTTATTTATTTATTTTCTGTGAAACTGAACTTGTTAATTTTTGTGATAGAACCCGGCAAGCGGCTATCACCACCGAGTTGATTGAAATTATATCTGGAGCTTCAGCATTGGAGGGCTAGTTGCTAGATCTTCTGCCGGTTCACACAATGGTTGGTGAACTAAGATCACGAGGCTATATTTGATTATGACGATGTTGCCTTTTGAGCTTTTTTGTAATAATACACCCAGTTTCAATTCTATCCTGGGAACTATGTTTGTTTAGATATCAATTGATTTTCAGATTGCTTCATCCTTTTTCCAACCGAAAGCCCCAATTGCTTGAATTGACTTTTTTTTTTTTTTTTGAGAAACCTCTTGCTTTTCAATATGATATTGAGATTACCGTGCTTACGCATGTGATAAACCCCTTTCCCCCCCCTTGAAACAGCTCGCTTAGAGGAACAGAAATCGAGTCGTGATGTTCATCTACACTATGGGACGTTTTTATAGCATTTTTGGCGTTTCTTTATAATCACTTTCTAAATCATAAAATTCAAATATTGGGTTTGGAATTTTATTTATGTGACAGGAATTTATTGAATTCTTTCCATTCAATGCTAGACAAAAATTAAATCCAATAAGGCCTTTGACATTTATATCATTGTTCATTGGCCATAAGGCTCTGAAATTGTTTCCCGGTAGACCAACAGTGGCCACAAAATTTGGGGAGGAAAGTCTCCGAGTAATTGCGTGAGAAATTTCAATTTTTAGAGTGATAACGGATACCTTATCCATTAATCTATCCTAGAATTTACGAGCTCTTTTCATTTAAGAACACTTTCATGGATATCAAATTTACAGTTCCATGTGAAAGAGATATCAGAAATCTCGTAGGACACTCAAAGTCAAAAGTTTGGTTTTGCATTTCGACTGAAAAATGACTAAAGGAACAAATGTATTGCTGCTGCAAATTGCTAAAATACTAACACGTGTGATATGTTAACGCCTTAGCATTCAAACAAACTTCATAACACCTCAAAAAAGTTTGGACTTTGATCTAAAAGACAAATAAAGAAAAATAGTGGACGGGAAAAAGGAAAGCATCAAACTCTTAACATCTTTGGATGGAACTGCTAATAAACTCAACCAGAATAATTACGAACATATATGATAATAGTGGATTTTATACGGCTATTGTGTTGTTCTTGCTTATTTTTGCCAACTATCTTTGCTGCTTGAGCATGATTCTTAGAGGAAGTGATTTTTCCATTAGATTCCCGAGTTATTTTCTTTAAGAAAAAGAGGCGATTCTCAATAAATTGATTTTTGGGTCAGTTTGGCTATGAGTTTACCATCTAAGGTTGGAGAAAACAAATGAAAACTTCAACAGAAAGTTTCTTCCTAGCAGCTAAGTGAAGCAGAAATGGATTTGTGGATTGTTGCAGCAGCTACTGGTGCTGGATATGCAGCAAAGTACTGGAAGAATCAATCAAAAGATGGGGATACTTCTTTATCACAGTTATCCTTTGGGGAATCCGATTTGGTAAGTTCTCAATATTCAAATCATTTTCTCAACAAATTTTCAAAAAGGAAGAAACCATATGAAGATGTTTTTGGCCATGAAAGTATGGAAGAAACATCTTCAGTTGCAGAGTTGGGACTTTTTGGAAGTCACCAAGGTTCCAATGGCAATCAACTGTCTACAACAAGTATGACTTTGAAATCTTGGATCAATGAGAACTCGAAAGGACACATTGGAGAAAGCAGCAAAAGCAATAACATTGGAACCTTAGTTTGTTGTTCTTCAAGAAGCAGAAGCACAGCTAAAGCTAGATTCTCACCTGGGGTTCTTATTAAACCTCTGAATTTTGTAGAAGATTGTCTTCTAGCTCATGAGAGTTCTTTAAATCCATCTATTGCTGTGGAACTGGAGAAACATAAGCTGTTCAAGGGATCCCATTTAGATGCTAATGAAAGTTTGTGTGGGGTTTCTCAACTGCCATTTGAGTCTTCGAAGATCTCTGATATAGTTAGTAATAAGACAGGAAAGGAATGGGAAAGAAAGTCAAGAAGTTTCAGCAAAATGGTTAATAGGGAACACTTTGCTTCTAAAGGTATAATAGTCTTTTTTTATTATAGTCTTTCGTTTTTAGCTTATTTTCTTAATCATTCTTTATAATTTGAAGTGTAATAATGGGAAAAAAAGGAAATAATCAACTGAGGAAGAGATATAAATCCATTGCAATACGAAAGTTTCATGAAAGTTGAGAAGTTTTTGAGAATCATTCTTCTTTCTGCAGATTTTTTATTGATCTATACCTTACATTACTAACTTATGCTTATTGCTTATACTTTTCAGGTGTTGCGGATGAATCGTTTGTATTATATCTTGGATTCTTCATTGGTGTAATCTATTCTTTCATGTCCAATAAAAGGGAAGTTCACAATTTGAAAGAATTGTTAAAGCAGACCGAGTACTTGGTTCAAGATCTTCAAGAGGAACTTGAAATGAAGGATTCATTGAAGCTGAAGGAGCTCAGTGATGATATTTGTGAATCATATACTTATAGTAACAATGCCTTCTCTGAGAAAACAGGAGATGAATCTTCTCCAGAACATGTCATGGATTACATATTAAACTTCAATGCTGAAGAACCATATGAACATAAGGCAGAGGAGAGTTCTGAATCAATGAGCAGAATCGAAGCCGAACTGGAAGCAGAACTCGGGAGGTTAGGATTAAATGTAAGCACCGAAGGCACGGCGAGATTTTACGAGGAAGAGGAGGAGGTAAGTAGAGTCATGTTAAAAGCACAAGTCAACTCATACTAGGAATTAAAAAAAGTATAATGGTCTACTCATTGTTTCATTATGGATGGTTTAAGTTAAAATGCAAATCATTATGTGCAGCTTGATCCAGAATTTGAAGAAGATTTTGCTAAAGGTGAGTTGAGGAATGAGATGATTATTGAAGAAAGTTGTGGTTGGACTAAGCCAAATGAAGAGGAAAGCAACTCAACAGTTCATTCTGGAAACTATACAGTGTCACCAAGGGAACTGAGCTTGCGTTTACACGATGTTATTCAGTCAAGACTTGAAGCACGTATTAAGGAACTTGAGAAAGCTCTTCAAGATAACCACAAGAAGCTGCAGCAAATTGATACACAATATAGGAGTTCTTGGCTTGAATTAGCAGATGATGAATTGGAGTATACTTCTAAAACACGAATATGAAAGCAAAAAATGCTACCATAGATAGGTTTTGTTGAGTTTGGAAGAAGGGTGGTTTTTACCTACTGCTGATTTCTAGTGTTGTTTTTACAATGGAAATCTCACATCTTGTATATGAAGTTTTTTTAAAGAGTTTCGTTAAGTCAATAAACTAACTGCAAACAAAGTCTTCAAGAAGAATAGAGAATACCCTTCTAAAATAGTAGATTGATAGGCACCAAAACAATCATATACATACAGCTCTAGAGATGAATGAACAACAAAATTGCACGAGTGATTAGCAAAAAAAATGACAACTCCACGAAGAAAAAGTTCTACTGTTGCATCAAACATCTTAGTTTGAAGGACATGCTATTTTAGTTAGTTTATTCCTTACGCCCTGAAATCTGTCGGGACAACACAACTTTAAAGGCGATATTCCTACCACCAAAACTGATTTTGAAGGATTGAAAATAATATCTTAAAATGTTTATCAATATGAAAATAGATTTTAACCATTTCAAATATCTCCAAAACAGTTCACAAGTGAATTGAAGAATACTAATCAAATGCCAAATAATGCAAGTCAAAATCATGTACATAAGAGTAGAAGATTTCTTGATTTCTTTAAAAAACAAATGGAGGGGTAGTTCATTCAATTCTCATAACCTAAGCAAGAACATTAAACTCATCAAACAAAATTTGGAATTTAGAGTTTAGGGTTTAGGATGTCAAAATTGACGAAGTGTCTGTTAAGAAATAAACCAACCCTCAACCCAAGGCTTAAGGCTCGGTGGTACAAGGAAGCACAAGACGTTACACTTAAATAGCAATTTGTTTTCACATTAAACAAGCCAATTCCATCGAGACCTATTGGAAGAGTCATCGTTGTTATCCTCGTCTCCATATTTTCCTCCTCCCTAAAAATCATCTCCTTGTGATGCATTGCTGCGATTATAACCACCGCCACCGCCACCACCATAGCCTCCACGACCACCATAGCCTCCACCACCACCATAGCCGCCGCCACCACCATAGCCTCCGCCACCACCACGAGCCCTTTCAGTTGCAAAGTTACATTTAATGGGACGGCCATCGAGCTCCTGATTACAAAAAATGAACAATGTAAGAGGGAAAACAGTAAAGATAATAATCCACAACAGAATTACTCGATCACCAAACAAACTCATAGCAATATCATGCTGATGTTTACCTGTCCATCCAAAGCTTGAATGGCACTGGAGGCTTCTTCATTGGCAGCGAAAGTGACAAACCCAAAACCTCTGGATCTACCAGTATCACGATCCACAATCACTCTCGCTAAGACGAAGATAAACAGAAACAAAAATCAGATTCTCTCGCTCAACACCAACTACTCACGAAAATTACTGTGAGAAAGTTTAAATGTAATTCAAAGTTTCCAAATCAATCATGAGCAATAGTGGTAATATAAACTAGAATACAAAATTTAGCTTTCCTACTCAATAATGCTTAGTTAGATAAGTTGCGTGCACACCTTCAACTACTTCCCCATACTTGGTGAACGCTTCCATCAGCCTTTGGTCGTCAGTACCGTATGAAAGGCCTACAGCACAAAGCAATGGATCTCAGGGAAAGTTCTAAAGGATCACCAAGGTGTAAGAAAGAACAGAAGAACTGAATTTAACCTAACCTCCAACAAAAACTTTCGAACCCGACATGAATCTAAGAGTTTGAAAGATAGACAGCCTGGAAGGCTGCAAATGTGAACCGATCCCTGATGCAGAACTCTGACTAAATATTTTTCCAACTTTACTAAGAAAAGCCATTGTTAATGACCTGAAAGAATTACCCAGAAAATAAAATTAAATTCCGTAGGGAACAAAAAGTAGTAGCACAAGATTATACAGCACCTGCAAACATTGTGAACTTCCAATGTAACATTAATTCCACAATAAAAAAAAGAAAGTTTTAGGTACTAGCTACTGGAAAAGCTTAACATGAATACCCAAAATAGCCAATCTTTACACTCATAAATTAATTTGCGTTCTCATGCACGCTTTGATTAGACATTCTAGAGAGACATATCAAAATAAAAAAAACGTCCCAGCCGGAGAAAGAGAACACTGGAGAACGAACAGAATCATTCTTAAGCAGAGCATATATACCCAAAACGTTACAGTGGAAGTCTTTAACTTCCGAAAACGAAAAGACACAAAACCTCCAAATCATAACATATGTAAGTTCAGTCAGGAGAATAAGCTTTATATTTCTTCAAATAGACAAACAAAACATCTCAACAGAACGACAAAAGATCAAAACACAAAACACAAGCAATCAAAAACCACAACGAAAAACAAAAAGATACAGAAACATAAGAATACAAATTCAAATCCTTACAAGAAAAGGGATTGGAAATGAGAAAACCTTTGTTCGTTCTCTTCTTCCTTTCTTTCACAGTCGACCTTAAACCCTAAACCTCCGTTTCGGATGGGGCGCCTTTTTAAAGGCCCAATTCGAAAAAAGATAAAAAGTTTGGAATGCGTCTCTTAGAGAGACGTATTCATGACAGACGGAGTTACATTTTAAAAATCGGATTACATTATAAATGTTTTTTGTCAACGTTTTTCATCGCTGACATGGTCAGGCAATTTGACCGCTCGGTATAATTTTTTACTATGTCCGAGTACCTATACTAAATCCTTTCGTGTATGTACTTTGCATTTTTTTTAATAGATAATATTATTGTTTTTCCATTTACATTTTTGTGCCATTAAAAATTGAAATTCAAATAATTACTACTTATTTAAAAGTTTTTTTTTATTAATTATTTGTCAAGTAACAAATACAATTAGAAAGAAGTGGATAATTCTTTTAGTACAGTTTTTATTTAAAATTTTAATCATATAAATCAGATATAGATTTTTCTTGTCCAAATCAAATTTAATATTTTACTATATAGGTAAATGATTCTATTTTTTTTCTATTCATAACAATTTCTCACTTCATATAATTTAATTTATACTAGTTCCAACTAGTAAATTATAATTTAAATATTAAACTAATAATTATAATTTCCTCCATTGATAAAAAGAAAAGAAAAAGTCTGGTACACAAGTAAAGGAACAATGAGAACACCCCCAAACAAACTTTTCTTTTGTAAGAGAGGATTTTTCTTAAATTATTTTTCAATTAGATTTTAATTAATCAAAACCAATTAAAGTGATATTCCTACAATCAAAACTGATTAAGGATGAAAAAAATAAAATTTTGAGATATTCCCAGTATGAATATATATATATATATATATATATATATAGATTTATAACCCTTTCAAATATTATACTCCAAAATAGGCCACAAAGAGTGTAATGGTCTCTCATGGTATTCATTCAAGTTCGAATTGAAAGTTTACTAAGCACAGGTCAAAATTTCAGGGCAATATTGAAGAAGAATTAATAGATAATCAAAGTAAATGCCAATTATTGCAACTCAAAAACATTTTGATTCCGGGAAGATCATCCAATTCTCATATTCCTAAGCAAGGGCACTAAATTCATCAAACAAAAAAATTTGGGATTTAAATTCGAGTGACGATTCTGAATCGGAACAAATCATCTCATTTAAGACGGCAACACTTGGGGTTCGGCGTTACAAGGAAGCATAAGACATTACACTTAAAAGCCATTTGTTTTCACATTATATAAGGCAATTCCTTCAAGCCCTATTGCCAAAGTCATCGTTGTTATCCCCATAGCCGCCACCACCACCGTAGCCGCCGCCACCACCATAACCACCACCACTACCATAACCGCCACCACGACCATAGCCACCACCACCAGCAGCCCTTTCAGTTGCAAAGTTGCATCTAATGCGGCGACCATCAAGATCCTGATTACAAAAAATGAACAATGTAAGAGGGATAGCAGTGAATATATTATAAATCCACAACTGAACTACTAAGATAACCAAACCAACTCATAGCAATGTCATGCTGATGTTTACCTGTCCATCCAAAGCTTGAATAGCACTAGAAGCTTCCTCATTGGCAGTGAAGGTGACAAACCCAAAACCTCTGGATCTTCCAGTGTCACGATCCAATATCACTCTCGCTAAGACAAAGATAAACATTATTAAAAAAAAAATCAAATTCTTCCATCTCAACACCAACTAAGAGAAGACATCCCCGACGAATATTCCTGTTCTTACAGAAAGTTTAAATGTAATTCAATTTCTCCAAAACGAATGACGAGCAATAGTGGTAATGCTAAAATATAAAATTTAGTTTTCATATTCAATAAGGCTTAGTTAGATAGGTTGCCTGCACACCTTCAACTACTTCCCCGTACTTGGTGAACGCTTCCGTCAGCCTTTGGTCGTCAGTACTGTATGAAAGGCCTACAGCACAAAGCAATGGATATCAGGGAAAGTTCTAAAGGATCACACCAAGGTGTAAGAAGGAACAGAAGTCTGAATTTAACCTAACCTCCAACAAAAACTTTCGAACCCGACATGAATCTAAGAGTTTGAAAGATAGACAGCCTGGAAGGCTGCAAATGTGAACCGATCCCTGATGCAGAACTCTGACTAAATATTTTTCCAACTTTACTAAGAAAAGCCATGTTAACGACCTGAAAGAATTACCCAGACAATAAAATTAAATTCCGTAGGGAACAAATGTAGTTGCACAATATAATACAGAACCTGCAAATATTTAGAAACTTCCGTTGTAACATTAACTCCACAATCAAATATAAAGTATTATGTACTACTGTATAATCTATAATAGCCAGATAAACAAACAAAATCTGTGGAAACACGCGAGCAAACTAGCTACAGGAAAAGCTTAACATTAATACCAAAAAAGCTAATCTTTACACTCATAAATTAATTTGTGTTCTCATTCACGCTTTGATTAGATAACCGGAGCAAGAGAACACCGGAGAACGAACGGAATCATTCTTAAGCAGAGCATATATACCCAAAACATTGCAGTAGAAGTCGTAACTTTCGAAATGGAAGATACACGTACACCCAAAAGAGGAATGAAATAAAACCTCCAAATCAGAACATATGTAAGTTCAGTCAGGATAATAAGCTTTATAATTCTTCAAATAGACAAACAAAATATCTCAACAGAATGACAAAAGATCAAAACACAAAACACAAAACACAAGCAATCAAATCCACAACGAAGAACAAAAAGATTCAGAAACATAAGAATACAAATTAAAATCACTACAAGAAAAGGAAATGAAACGAAAAGTAATTGGAAATGAGAAAACCTTTGTTCGTTCTCTTCTTCCTTTCTTTCTCAGTCGACCTTAAACCCTAAGCCTTCGATTCGAGTAGGGTTTTGTGGCAGTCGACAATTGCTGAGCGATTTAAATACACGCTGAAGCTTTTATGTAAACCGTTGGATTATAAGTGGGAGAATGAAGACCGTAGAATGAGAAAGAAATTGGTTGGGGTTCACGTGTAATGCTTCTATTGGACAGTAACTTTTTAATTGACGGGCATGCTAGTTTAGTTTTTCCCCATTAGCCCTAAAATTTCTAGAATATAACAAAATTACTTAAAATTGCTAATGTACCCTTTGCCAACTCTTCCCTTGATATTTGCCCCTTCCTCTGGGCTTTCCAGTTTCCACACATTGCTCCGCGTTTTTTCTTAATTTTATTTTTGAATGTTGATAGCTATTGCTAGGAGAGGCTACCGACCAAATTGAAGACGATCGTTTCGAAGAAGAAGATGGTCTATTGGTGTTGGTTCGAGAAAATTCACCAAAAAATTATTTTAAAAAGTTAAGCAGATCAATCGTCTTTTACGCTCAATGATCAAGATCGATTGTAACATTTGTTAAACCTGCAATAAGCGCAATTGAAATTCCTGGAAAGTTTCTAGCGATTCACATGACATCATCAAATGATACAGAGCTCACATCGACGGGAAGGTTTGGCACCTCGATGTCGGCTCTTCGCCACCTGGGGCTGTAGTATGTTCCAACCATTTCATTCGAGAAATCATTTCGGTGAAGGTTTGGTTGGAAAATTGATTCCGACGAAAATCGCATACCTCTAGTTATTACGGAAAAAATAATATTTATTCCACTCAACAAATTTCTACTAAATAGGTTAAATATTTTTTTTTTACAAGAATTGCATGAATGGAGTATTAAACCTCGTGCTCTTAGAGAGTATTGAACTTCACTTTGACAAATTTATTTTTTAACTTAGTTAGTATATGTTTGGTTATTAATGTAAAACTAACTAGCGTTTGATTAACATTTTAGATTAATTTAGTTAATTATCTTATTTTCTTGCAAGACTGTAAAACAGTCACTTTAAAGATTATATGTTTATAAACTTTGGTTCCTAGATAGCTATCTCCCCGTCTCAACTCTACGATAAATTTCTCCTCGTTTAGCCATGAATATGAACTTAGCTTAATACCAAAATTTGATAATTGGTATTAGAGCCCTCATATGATATTATAAGAAATGAGTGAAACTATATATCGATTATTGTCAAAGGTGCACGCATCAATATGTCAGATAGTAGGTTATTGTTTATTTTGGTCATTGGTTCTCTTCTCACAAGTCACGTATATATCTCGTGATATTTTCTTTTATCTAATTCACATGAAACTTTGATTATATTTTCATCAACAACCATATATTACTACGTCCGAGACTCGCACTCGATGATTATTCACTGCATAAGCTCCATACAACACTTCTCTGACCGATATTAGGCTCTGGTCCATCTCTTTATATATAACAATGTTATGGTGAGATTAATTCCATAACAAAATTATTACGAAATTATAACTCAATAGTAAAATTAATTAAAGAATATTCATATATAATGTCACCAAAAAAAAAAAAAAAAAGAATAGGATAAGTTGCATAAATTAATAATTTATAAAGGAAGCCAGCTGCATGGCAATAGTAATTGTCCAATTGAAAGTGAGTTTTAGTCAACTCTTGACTTTACTTCCATTTGTCGAAAATTCGTAACTATTTATTTCGAAGAAAATTCTTAACATTTTCAACTAATTACAAATGATTTTGGCGGATTTTTTAGAGATATTAAATTAAGTTAAATACATAAAAAATAGCTTACTAAATGAAATCTATTTTAAAAAAAAAAAAATCATATTTTGATTTTTTTTATTTTTTAAAATGCTCATATGGATAAAAATAATGCTTATAAAGTTATTTTTTGTATAAAAAAACTATCAAATATGTCCTTTTTTTAATTTATATTTTTGCACTCCTATGCCAAATCATGGGGAAGAAAAGAAAATAAAAAATGACAAAAATGTCAAAATGAATAAAATTGATGCTAAAAGATTGTTGTCACGAAGATATTCAAAATGGACACGTGTCGTGTGAATAGAAATGTAGAACGGTCAACAAGTCAAAGCGACGAGACATAAAGAAAGGAAAGGATGATCATTTCATAATAAGGTATCTGGTTACGAAATTTCAAACTCAATTTCAAACTCAATTTCTATCAATGTTTCTTCATTGTCTTTCACTTTTCATCACAATTCTTGAAGTAAGAATGCTTCCGACGTTCCTTTTCTGATGCTGATCGTCTGTTTTCCGTCGCTTCTTCTCTAAATCTTGCTTTCTGCACGACAACATCAGGTCATTCTTTCTTTCAACTCTTTAGCAAATTCTTCTTTTCGGTTTCTTCTGTTTTGATTGTATTCGTTTTTTTCTTAGCTCGAGGAATTTTAAGTGTTTTTGGTCCTTAGTCGTTCACTGTCTTGTTTAGATTTCAATTCTAGAGGAAGCATGCTGTAGACTGTACAGTAGTGTCTGGACTTTGATTCTTTGTACTCTTTTAGAACACTTCTGTAAGTTCAAGAAGCCAAAATAGTGGTGACCCAAAACCTAGTTAAATTTCATGAAATCTGTTCTGTTTGTACTTTGTAGTAACGATTTGTTATACTTGGGATGGGAATGAGGTAAAGTGAATTATTAGATGACATGGGTTTGGGTATGAGATGAGTAAGCTGTATCTCATATAAATATTTAGTTATGAGGTATCTTTGTTTCTTTTAATGGGGTAAATTCAACATAGTTTGAGTCAAGATGATGCCTCTCTAGGTTCATCTCGATAAATGAGGTTCTATCTCAAAACCAATTAACCTGCGAGAAAAGTAGCTTGTGAATTTCATTCATGTACGTTTTGAGGTAGCTTAATTTTTATAATGTAGATCCTCCACACGGGGAAGAGCTGGGGACAGTTAGAAATGAATAGGAAATTAAGAAATTAAACTTTTGGTTGGAAACTGCTTTCTGATTTCACATGGCTGTTGATTTCTGTCTTTCTTCTTAGTCAGATGGGGGATTGTGAATCAATTATACCAACCTCTGAAGGGGAGCAACATGCTCTAGCTGCATGTCAGCAGCTAGTCAAGTTCTTAAGGACAAGACAGAACGTGAATAATGAGTTGAAAAGGCTCCTTGCCGATCTCGATTCTCATTTGACTTCTATGACGATATATACTCCTTTAGAGGTTGGGAAGTTGAGTGAGTTAGAGACAAGGTTCAAAACTGCTGAGGAGAAGATTAGGAGATGGGAATCTAACAAATCCATGATATGGGATTCTGGTCCCAAGGGGGCTTGTGAATATATGAAGGCTGTTGATGAAATTCATAAAGTTCAGGAAGGTCTAAGAAGTTTATCTGCAAATGACAGTCAAAAGCAAAATGAACTTCTTTTCCAGGCCGACTCTGTCGTACAAATCGCAATGGCAAGGCTAGAGCAGGAGCTAATCCACATTCTTGCTCAGCACAAACTATATTTTGAGCCTGACTATGTTCCCTTCCAGTCGGGTGGTTATGATGTTGTCTATAACGAGTCCTTTGTTTCAGCTGAGGACAGTTTGGAGGTGGAAAATTCCCACGGAGAGAGTATTCCTGCTTTATATGCTGTGAACTTGGTCCATCCACACGTGATCCCTCATCTTAAATCCATCGCAAATCTTATGTTTACTTCAAATTATATTCAGGAATTCTGCCTGGCTTTTGTTAAAATGCGGAAAGATGCGTTGAACGAGTATCTGTTCATTCTTGAAATGGAGAAGTATAGCATTGGAGATTTGCTGACCATGGAATGGGTTGATTTAAACGTGAAGATCAAGAAATGGGTTTGGCTTATTAAAATTGTTATTAGAGTCTACCTTAGTAGTGAGCAAAGACTCTGTAACAATATATTCGAAGGCATTGGATCTTATAGTGCTGTCTGCTTTACTGAGATTTCAGCAACTTCTATGCTCCGCCTGTTGAATTTTGGCGAGGCCATAGCTATGGAACCCCATCGACCGGAAAAGCTGTTTCACTTGCTAGACATGTACGAGGTCCTAAAAAATCTTCTTGGATACATAGATGAATTGTTTTCAGAAGAAACAGAAAAGGGTTCTTTTCTCAAAGTTGAGTTCCATAATCTTTTCAAGAAATTAGGTGATTCCGCAAGGGCTACGTTTGTAGATTTTGGAAATTTCATTGCATGTTCCATATCAACAAACCCTTTTCCTGGCGGTGGTGTTCATCATCTAACAAGGTATGTAATGAACTACATTAAGACCCTTACTGTTTTCAGAGACTCGCTTGTTTTCCTTCTCCAAGATCAAGCAAGAGATGGCTTAAGTCAAACTTCTGAGCTGCAGAGTGAAATCAATAGCATACCTTGCCCAATGGCTTACCACCTTCAGTCAATCACTTCACATTTGATATCCAATTTGAATAACAAATCCAAGTTGTACAAGGATGATGCTCTACGACATATTTTCTTAATGAATAACATCCATTACATGGTTCAAAAGGTTGAAAACTCTGAACTCATAGCCTTTCTTGGAAGTGGGTGGATGCGAGAACATAAAAGAATGCTTGAAAGCCACGCAACTATCTATATTAGAGTCACCTGGCAGTCTGTTCTTTCTCTGCTAAGGCTTGATGGTGATGGAATGAAAACTTCAAAGGCAGTCTTTAAAGAAAAGTACAGGGCCTTCAATGCAGCCTTTGAGGAGATATATAAGAACCAAACTGGTTGGA
Source organism: Cucumis cinereus (assembly GCA_037974625.1). Taxonomy (NCBI): domain Eukaryota; kingdom Viridiplantae; phylum Streptophyta; class Magnoliopsida; order Cucurbitales; family Cucurbitaceae; genus Cucumis; species Cucumis cinereus. The sequence goes on along the minus strand of JBBPDJ010000004.1, from coordinate 14,770,302 downwards.
ATGTCCCAGATCCTCAACTACGTGATGACTTGCTTATTCAAACATCAAATTGTGTAATTCAAGCATATCGAATCCTCTGCGAGTCAAGGTCTCAATTTAACCGTGAAAAGTATATCAAATATACGACTGATGATCTGAGCAAGCATATGCTGGATCTCTTTCAAGGTTCACCACGTTCGTTGCAAAGCTCCCGCAGGAGATGATAACTGTTGCTGGTAAAGGTTTTAGAATTCATCAGCCACTTTCCACGTTCATGTCTTCCGTTTCTCGTTGTCTTTCTAGGCACTTGTTAATTATATTGTTTAATAGCCATTCTTGCTCAAGACTCTAGCATGTATCCCAATACCTACAGAACCTATTCATTTGTATTTTAATATCAATTCAACTTGTAATACTCACAACTTCTCATTGTATAAAGTTCACAAATATTGGTATTCAATCATTCTCAAGATGATCTAGTTGGTGGGTGTTTGGATTAAAAATGTTTTTTTAGATAAAAAAAGATTATGCACTTAAAAAGTTAATTTATATGGACCGTCAACGAGGTTAGTGCATGATTGACTTACAGTAGTCAACAAGGTGTTTCTTATCATTTTAATATGTTCAATGTGTATAAATTCAATTGCAGACCAACATCCATCTGAGTCAAATATTTGATTTCTAACAAGATATGCCTTGGAATAATTATTGTGATGTGCTATTGCTTGACTTCCAAATTGTAGTAGATACATAGATTTCAATGTTCAAATTCAAAGCATTAATTGTGTTGATTTTTGTCCAACATTTACATAATAATCCTTAATATTCAATTTCATCAAATTGGACCCTAAATTGATGTGTTATTTCATAATCCATTGAACATATGTGAGAATACTTTTTGACAATATTCCAAACAGAAACTTACCAAGAGGGTTAAAATTGAAAAACATTATAAAGTTTAAGGTTTAAACTACAATACTCATCTAAAGTTGAGGTATTATACAATGAATTTGATAGTTCAAAGTTGACAATTGATACAATCTGACAAGTTTAGGTTCAAAATTGCTTTTTCTTTCCACAAAAACCAAAAAAGAGATGAGACTTGAGTGTTACAACAGCAAACATGTTACTCAGTGTAAATGCTTAGATTGACAAGATTCATAGATATAATCAAACCTGCAGGAGCTGATTTAAGGTCAAGTTCTAAGGTCTTCTCTTTGAAAAATTTTAGAAGTTTTCAGGTCAATACTGGTACTGCCCTTTTCACAAACCGTATGCTACAGGGCTCATTGACACAATTTCCGACCTCCTATGATTTTCCTTTGGCCTTCAAAGTTTTAGTACTGTTCTAAAAAAATTTCAAGTCATAATCTTCATAATTTTGATAAAACATTCATGAGAATTTTCCCTAACCATAGGGATGGATTTTATTTATTTCATTTGATTTGTAGATAATCAACACAGTCAACTTCCAAATTCCAGGCATTGAACTTCTCAAGATCCAATCCTCAACCATCTAACAATCAACAGTTCTTACATATATTCTGTTGGAGAAGCATCAGCCTCGAACATAATAGAGAAATCCAGTCTAAAACATCAAAAGGTTCAAAGAACATTGTACAACAAAGACCTCAAGGAAGAGTCGTGTTAGGAAGTAAAATACGATACCTAGCGCTATTGATACGGGGAGAGCAGGCAATGCTTTCTGATATATTGCCAATAGCATCAAAGTGATTCCAAGACCAGCTACAATTGCAAGATAACAAGCATAAACCGTCATGTAATCGTACATTGCTGCCCTACCAACCAATACACTATAGAAAATGAAGTCCCCTAGCCCCAACTTGATAGCACCAGAGGATCCCAATCCTATTCCCTCTAACATCAAATTTTCATTTGATACAGATCCTTCCACTAATCCACGTTGCTGAACATTCACTCCATTATCGATTAATGGAACAAGAAGCTCAGTGTTGCTCATGGGATGAACCTCCCCCTCTTCAGCTCTAACAACAGTTGCTTCACTATGGACACCATGGGAATGGCTAGGATTTGAATTGGATGTTCCAGTCTCCTCAACATTTGATTCAGAAACCACATTCCCCTCAGAAACAGAATCAGAAACCGCGACGGGGCGATTATCCGAAGTTTCATTTCTTTCCCTCCACACCCTCATCCTTCTTTGCACTAAATCCCTAGGATTTGAATCATGATTAACCACTGGCCGAGCCTCATAAACTAAAGCTGGAATATCTTCATCCCTAGATATTGCAAGCTCAACTAACAGCCTCAATGGTCCAACAGGCAGTAAAACAGCTGCAAGATCATAGAGAGCCAATGCAACTAAAAGAGCCCAAGTAGTCCATTCGGGTAACAAAGTAAACCAATAAGCCACCAACATCCCAATTAAAACCAAGTACCCTTGTGTTACAAGGATAGCCATTTTTGACATGAACACAGCTAAAACACCCACAGCAGCAAAATTGAATAGAGCAACCAAAAAAGTGAAACAATCAATTGGAATACTGAAATCCTCAATCAAGAACAATGCAATTTCACCTCCAAGAAAACCCAACACAACAAAAGCAGAGAAACCCATGTAATACTTCAAGAACTTGACACATCTAAGGTAGAAAAGCAATACCATGAAAAATGTAGCCAGAGTTATAACAGCCACAAACACAAGGGAGTTTAAAAGAGCACCTATAAATTTGTCCCATGAGGAATCAGAGCTGCTCTCATTATATGCAATGGTAGCAATGGAGCCAACTGTTGCATAAGAAGACGAAGAGTTGGAGTTGAGAATAGAAACTAGAATAACCACCATGAACATGCATATTGAAACAGGGGTAACAATTCTAACGATCTCTTCCCCTAGAGATTCAAGAATGCTGGTGGGTCTTTGATTTTCGGCCATCTGGGTCTTTCTAGCTATAGATCAAACTTCAATTCTCAAGGCTATGGCTTTCGCAACAATCTGAAGGGGAAGATTGTTTCAAGATTTCGACTCTTAGCCTAAATGGTTAAGTAGTGTTTCATCGAAGCGGGAACGCCGCCATAAGAAAAAAGAAAGCTTTCATCTTTGCACAAAGAAAGTTTGAGCTGACAAAAATGAAATAGCTTCATTGATTAACGCTCCATGGATTCAATTAAGGCGAAGCTCACCACTATTCTGCGCTCGCTTGCCCTTCTTCAATTACTCTGCCGACCTAACTCCATGGCATATTTGCCTCGAATATTATTGGTTTAAAAATCCATTTTTCATCCTTGACTATCCGTGAAAGGAATATAATCATTTATATTTAAAAACAACTAAGTATAACTAATTAAATAATACAAATTAACATTTAATTTTGAAAAAAATCATGTAAGAATCAAATTGTCACCAAATCTAAAATTAATAGAATAAATAGTTACATGGATGTTGGCATTTGAATCTGTGTTAAACTTCATCTCTCCTGAACTTGACCTATGATCCGCTTTTAGTAATAGTTTTAATTTTAATGTATATTAGTCGAACAAGATTATTTCAAATTAATTTATAAGATAATATAAAAAAAAAAATCAATTTGAAATTGACTCAATTTAAACATTTAGAAGGAAAGTTAAAATTGTACAATCAATATTTTTTAAAATCCTAACACAACGATATGAACTTGAGCCTTCCACAATTTCATAACTCCAAACTTTTAAAACAGATAGCCCCAAATATTAGGAAGATTGGGCTAAAATAAGTTAAGTTAATTGTAATTGACATGACCTTCTTAAGGCAGGAAGTTCATTAGTTGTAATACATATAAATATATATTAGGAAAATCAGATTGGTGTCATGGAGATTGAAGCAGAATTGAAGAATCCCCAAACTTTCCATTTACATTATAATAACAGCGAACTTTTCATCATGTTCAGAATTAAGAAAGTGTCATCAAGCAACATAAAAGAGCTGAGACCAGAGAGGCAACAGTTTTTCTTTTTCTTTTATTCATTGACAGTTCTATCCTATCCTGGTTTAAATGCCATACCCCAGTTTGCCTTATCTATAAACAAATTTCAACAATGTTGTTGACCATATGAAGCAGCATAAGCCAACCCCAAATACATTGTCTGGGCCTAACGACTTCTATATGAATTTATCATCAAGGAAATTTTATGCAATAAATCAGATGCCTTCTGTTCATCCGCATCAGCGTCATTGGGAGGGAAATTAGAGGTCCATTTCTTAAAATGATGGAGACTACCCGTAAAGTCGGTGAAGAGCCCGTCAACGCCTATTGTGTTGATCCAGTAATCAAATTCCTCATACGGATCTTGGTGAAAGTTGAAGTGAACAAAATTATACTCATTTCGGAAAGTGTATGGATGTACCTACAATGAATATACCATGTAACTTGGATAACCATTTGGTATTTTGAAATTTAAGCTTATAAATACTACTTCTACCTCCTATGAAGTTCTTTGTTTTGTAATCTAACTAAATGTGTTATCAAAAATCTAAGTCAAGTTTTGAATTAAAAGAATAGTGCTTAACTTTTTCTTTTATATTTGGAATTTATGTTTCTTTTAGAAAAATAAAAACCATAACCATAAATTTCAAAAACAAAAAAACTAAAAAGCCAAGAAATCAAATCGTAAGTGAGCATTATCAAGCTCTAATCAGTTTATAAGATTCAACTAGTATTCAAATCCAACACGAGATCCTATTTAACAGACATGTGATTTCATAACAATATTCCACGTGTCAGTTATCAGTTGTAAGAGATTTGCCAGGAAAGTATGTTTACCTGTAGGTTATGGGCGTGTGCTCGGGTAACAAGATCTGTAGGTGTTAGGATATAGTTGTTAACTGCAGGAACCACAGTATCCTTCCAAGGTCCAATTCCCACCACATACTTCTTTATGTAATTGAAGTAGCTATCCGAAGTAATTTCCCAATATGACTGCACATGATCCAAAACTGTTTTTAAGAAGAAGCGTATTCAGATTATAAAAAAGAAAAAGCCAAGACAAAACAAGAAACTAATATGAAATTAGCAGAGAAGATTTGCCAAGATGCAGTTGTCAAGCAGATTCAGACGATGAACATCTATGCGGCCAGGTACATAAGTTGTCTTCAAAGGAGAAAAGGGTAGTGAATTAACACGAAGCTAACAAATCATCATGAGAGAGTGCTCAATGAGAATATCGTATATCCTTATCTATGACATTTACATGAAGTTGAACAATTCAATCCTAATGCTAATTCGTCTCTGTCGTTATTAACAGATGAGAAGTTAGCTGTTTACAGCAAAACTCTCACTTGATATTTTGCCAAGACAACATAACATTTGTAGCACCAAAATCTAGATACATCCACAAACTTGAGAAAAATGCTCTTAGGAAAGGTTTGAAGTACCTGATTTGTGTCCTGTGTTGGCATTGTAGTATCATCGATCAATAAGATCTTGGGCAGGTCAGTAAGATTTGATATGTGTATAATGGAAGTTGGAGCAAATGACTGAATGAATACAGGTTGATTCAACCAGTTTTTTGACAAATATGAACCTTGGTATCCATATTTTTTAAGAATCTCAACAAACTTGTCCTCGAATATCTTACCATCTGGCCATTTGACCTGGGCCCATTGCCACTCAAGTATTAGGGTTTAAAAAATTTGGTAAAAGGAAATCATTGAGCAACCATTATATTATAAACACATTGCAACTTAGGGGTTTATCTCGAGAATATATAAGAAGTAGACCAATAAGCAAGAGAACGGTGATCAGATGATAGATAAGAAAAGGTCACAATCTTAAGAATGTCAAAGCCATAGCAGGAAACCACATTGCAGAAAACAATAGAACGGTGATCAGATGATAGATAGGTTTTGTAAACTGTTTAGAAGTGTTCACTTTTGTATAAGAAAACTTACACGCTGGTTAATAAATACTGGATTTTTAATCTCGGGGTATATTCCAACAACTCTGGGTGCATCCAGTGCAACTGCAATGAAGTCCTCAAAAGTAATAATAGAAAATTTTCCTGAGTTCATCATTAGAGAAATTTTTTTTTGGTTAGTATCATGCAAAAAGAGGAGGCATCAGAAAAGAAATGAAGTAAAATATTTCATCGTTAGTCATGAGGCCTCACAGAGAAAAGGGAATTGGAATTAATATGTCAAACTGTTAGATACTATATTAAATTTACCCTTACCCACGAGCTTAAGCTTTTGGGTTGAATTGGTGATTTAGGACAAACAAAATAACTAACTTTCAAAGTGGTTAGAAACACTTTTTTTTCAATTAAAAATACTTTCTAGAGCACTTAGAAAATCATTCCAAACATACTGTAAGACAACTGCAGTTCAAGAGACAGCTTAACCTCAACAAACGATTTCAAGTATTAACAAAGCATTTTTTATTATGCTGTAAGGGCCAAGGGGCACATGGGTTTCATAGTAGTTCGATTTTAGATTATATATAATGTTATGACAGAAGATTATCAGTTAATCACTTAGAATGAGCTAGAAGAAATCCAAGACAAATACACACTAAACAAAAACAAGCGACTACAAAACACTGTTCAATCTAAAGCTGGTAAAGTATGGGAGTCACAATATTGATTATGGCCAATTCTAACCCCTGGCCGCTCAACTCCACTAAGAGTTTTTTTCATATGCCAAACACTGGCGACGACCATCAATCAAACCTAGGAATGAGCTGCATGAAAACCAATTTATATTTTGATCTAGTAGAGTTGGTGTGTCATCAAGTGCAAATCTAACAGGAATATTATTCGGCTGTACATTGAGGAAGTAATAACATTCAGATAAAAAATGATAGAGCTTGGAAACTGTAAACTCAAACAAAGAAAGGGCTGCTTAAAAAAGAAATATCATATTCATACCATTATATTGTTGATCTCTGTAAGGAAATCTTTGCTTCACCCTCAATGACTGTAATTCTTTTAATGTGAAATCAACTGCATGTAGTCAATTAGAACCCTTAGAAACACCATGAAATGAGGTAAAGTATAAGGATCCAATAAGAGATTTAAGCAATATAAGAAATAGATAGGCTATAAAAACACATGCATAAAATTTTAGACACTATACCAGTAAAAAAACCAGTGACGTTAACTCCTTGGACTTCATATGTTCTTTTACGTTTGGCGAACTTTTTATACTTCCCAACATCAGTAGTCTCATCAAGGGTTACATCATGGAAGCATATAAGAGCTCCATCTTTGGAAGATAAGATGTCCGTCTCAATGAAGTCTGCGCCCTCTTCTATAGCTCTCTGAAAGATAAGTCATTGGTCAAAAGTAAATTATTAGAGCATAGAAGAAAATTGAGTATAGTAGGCAAATATTTCAATTACTCTACATAAGATCATATGGTAAAACAGGGAACAGAACATGGGAAGCCAGTTCCTAAAATCCTAAGAATTCAGTTTTTTAAGAAGAGAAGACAGAAACAGCTCTAATCCTATATTTTTATACAGCTTTATTTATGATTTTGACTATGAGCTTCAGGGTGTAAGATCATATGATAAAACAGGGCGCAAAACATAGGAGGCCAGTGTCTAAAATAATGATACAGCTTAATTTTATCATATGATCTAAGTAGGTAGGCTATATAATCTAAGTAGGTAGGCATAAATAAAGATGTATCATATATGCTTCATTTTATCAAGTACAAAACAATTTCAAAAATCAAGTGAACATGATATTAGTTAGAAGGACTAGAGATAAAAGTAGATATGTCTACCTTATATGCAGGAAGAGTTTCTTCCGGAAATTCTCCATTTGAACCTCGATGAGCAATATTATATGGGCGAGTGGTTTGAAGAGGTTGTCTAATTTCTCCAGGGAATCTACTAGGAAGTGGATAGATAGGTCTTGCAGCACACCCAACAAAAAGAAATAAAGCCAACACCGGAGTAACGAAGCCTGTCCCATCAAAGAAACCAAAATTCAACAATCAATTGTTGGCCAAAAGTTTACCACACTGTTAGGATACCTCCTAATAAGAACACTCGAGAAATACAAAGAACACCAAAGATGGATTTATGATATACCATAATTTTTCGAGAGAGTTACTCTCCCACACTTCCCCAAAGAAAATTACCACAAAATTCTTCACACTTCCTCTCAACCAATCCCTCTATTTATAACTAAACAGTCGAACAAACTTACTACATATTGACTAATAATTCCCTTCTAATAAACATACTGATATTTTACTACAAATCCTATTATATCTCTAACTAGGTCTCTCACACTGATGCATATTAATATTCCACTGATAATAATATTATATCTCTAACTAGGTCTCCCACACATACATTATAAAGCAGTGAACACTTGACCGTCCTATAGTGTTGGCAGACGTAAGTACTAGGTGCTGCGGTGTTCCATGGGGTCGAATTTCCAGCACACTAAATGTTCATTGATAGGCATTTGAAGTACCTTTTTTATGAAGCAACATTCCAATTTAAATACTATTTTTCCCCATAGGCTCATTATTTGGGAAAAGAATTGCTCTAAATTATGTCTGGCAACAAGTCAAGATTGAAATTCATCAAAATTAAACTGATAATACATACAAAGAGGTCGGTTAGGGAATTTTGATGTTTATCTTATCAAATTACGACTATCCTTTCCATAGATGGAGCTGAACCAAGACTTGCATCAGCCGCTGTAAATGCAGCAGTACCGCCACCTAAAAAACCTCAATGCAGAGGTACTTAGGAAAGAATTTTGAAAAAACAAAGAAGTCTGGCTTCTCCAAAGGGCAATATCAATAGAGAAATGCCTTGGGAAATTGCCATTTTTACATTTCCAACCATGCAGACGTTAGTCCCGATTACGAGAATGCCATGTTAGCATATAAAAACAAGGAGTCTCATGATGCAAATGCATGAACAAGTAAGTAGATTACATTACAGCTAATCAGTGAGCAAACCCATGAGCCAAAAGAAACAAAAAAACAAACCAACTTCACCATAAACAATTCAAATTTCGACCCAGTGAAGAAATCTCTGAGTTCCATTTCAAACAAGAAGACGAAACTGAGGTGGGTAAAGTAAATGGAAAACAAGAAAAAAAACCCACAAATCAAAAACAAAAAAACATTCGATTCCTAAAAATCCCAGCTCCAAATGAAATGAAAAATCGAAGGGAACGGCGACCATGTACAGAAACAAACTTAGGCATGGTGTGGATGATGGATCATGACAGAATAATGAAAGACAGCATGAAAATAGGAGCTTACAGAGTGCGGCGGCCATGGCTTTGGCCATTTCTCTGCTTCTCCGTCGTCCTCAGTTATTTTAACCAACTTTTTAGACGGAATCTTCTCACCGGATATGCCTTTTTGAGAGGTTTTGGATTGCAACTAACAGCTGTTTGATACACCGTGGATCTATAAGCTACATGACGATATTCTTATTTTCATGATCATGATTAGTTTAATCTAATTAATTTCCAACCTTAATTAAATAATAGTCTATATATATCATATATGTATGAGATAATAAGGTTATATATTAAATTCATTTACTAAAAATGATATTTTGGATTTTGTAATTTTGTTTTGCATGGCTGGATCTGAACGACGTTAATGCATAATGACTCAATTTTAAAAATTCAACGAACATCAACTTTTTGCTTACGTCAAGCATTTCACTATCTAGAAATGTATAATATCGTTAGGGATATCTCACATGTCGCTAAATGGTTGAGGTCCTAATGCAGTGTTCCTTTAAATTGTGATTTCTTGTTTAGCATAACTTATATTTTATGTTCTTTCTGTGCTTAGTAAACAATCCAAAATTTTGACACCACAATAGTATTGTAACAAGAAGGCATCTGTAACTTCGATTGGACTATTATTGATTTTCTTTAAAAAATTCATATTAAACTAAATATCATGTTCGGGCTCGAATAATTTTCTGATAGTCGACGATAATATTTATTAGAAAATCTCATATTTTCAAATAACACATTAAAAAAAAGATTTAAATTATCTAACAAACGTCACACTATTTTGTGAGCAAGTTTAAATTCACATTTACTTATAAAAACGCTACCACGTCATGGAAATACCAACATGTTTACTAAAAAAAAATCCACATGTTCATCTACGTGGCAGACTTTTAATGCTTGAGGATATCGATAAGAAGCCATTGGATTTTTCTTTTTCCTTTTTTGGGGTTAGTTTAGAAATTAGCCACTGCAGAATGTGGGGTCCATTACTTGTGGATATTGATGATGTGTCAAATAATTATTGGATAAGAACGAGTCAATCACTAGGTAGAAGTGGGCGTCAAGAGCTATTGTAAGATGCGGACACTCGCATCTAACGCTTTCTTATAGATGTTCACGTTTCGGCACAAGGCTAGCTTAAACACGTCACATTTTTGTTTATTTCAATAATATATTTTTAAATAATTTTTAATGTCTTATATTTCAAAGAAATTAAGCCAGTTACATTTACAAAAGCAATGGTAATTTGATAATGACAAATTTAACAAAATTCATAGTTTAAGTGAACACGATAGAAACTTATTTAACCACATTTAAGGTTTTGGTCAAAACATTTTTAATTTTTTTAAAAAAAAAAAAAAAAAAGCTATATACAAATTGGTAAGTTACTAATCATTAGAATGCATTGTTAATATTCTTGGTTTGGCCGAGATTTGAACCTGCGTCAAGAATTCTAGATGAAATCATGAAAGTAATGAAACAGCAATTAACAACAATAATCTCATTAAGTTGATGCTGTGATCCTCATTGTTCTTGGTGTTTTCTTTCATTTTTCCCTAGAAACCAAACAGCCAGAGGAGAAATCAGAAGAGAAAACACATTGCCAAATTCAATAAGTTTCTTTTTTTCCATTGTAATTTCCTAAAAGAAAAAGGGCAACAAGTAGAAGTAATTTAAGCAACTAAATGGAACTTACAATGAAAATGAAGTGCAGCATACATGGATGTGTTTCATGGGGTTAGCCACTTCCTTCCCACCAGCATGTTTCACAAACTCAGTTGGAGTAAGAAAGCTTCCATGGCATACACACACAATGCAAACTTGCCCTTTCATATACTTGTACAAAAACCCTTCTACCTTCCTCCCGTTCGGCCCATCGCCGATCGTTGACACGCTTGGCATCGTTCTCATCACGTCCATCCCTTTATCCCCTTCCATCAATACCTTGGAAATTCTTGCTCTTTTTGCTGCATTTGTTGGTGGTTTTTCGGTTTTTCTTGATGCCATTGTTTGTGAGTTCACTACTGGCTCTCTGTCATTTGACTCCAGTGATGATTGAGAACTGGATGAGCCTTTTGCTGATCCCACACTTCCATGTCCTGACAATGAAAATCAAATTCACACTGTTTAGAAGCTGATTCAACAAACTTATAAATCGACATCTAGCTCAATCAACAATCAGTGTGTGTGATAGCCCAACAACATAGTAAAACTTTAAGAAATTTGGATCAATCTTCCCATACTCCAATGAACTAGTTATAAGGGTCCTGCGGCTACAGTGAGGTAATAGTTTCGAAACTAGAACCCCAATTCCAAACACACAACCAAAACCCCATTTGCCAACTGATTGGATGGCCAATTTGAAAGCCAACAACTCGATGATTATGAAAGAATCAACAGAATCACAAGCTTCCATGGGAACATGCAAGAGGTTTATTAGAAAGATCAGCTGCCTGAAACATCACAAGAATAATAAAGCTAAGTAATGCTACAGTGATCTCAGCCATGAACAAACACTTCAGGATGAATTTTGCATCATTCTTTTCACCCTCAAAGTGAAATATGACTTTTCAGCTCCTTGCTAAGATTTCATCGCTAAGAAAATAAAGTGCTTATAATTCCCTTTCTCCATTCCTTTCAGCTTATGAATCACCCAGCAAATTTAACTCAAAACCCAAAACAAAGAGAGAAGATTATGATTAAACAAAGATAGTGAAGATTAATCAATTTAAAGAACATTGAAGTACATCGGAGCGGAAAAGCAGCTGATTAAACAAGTCTTTGAATAAGAAATTAAAAAGGAAAAGAAGAGGGAGTACCTTCAGTTGTATAACTCTGTGAAAGGCTTCCTTGGGTGGATTTGATCTTATCAATCGCACGACATAGTGCAGGACTTTTTGCTGCAGAAGCGGCGGCCCAAGCCGCCACTTCAGACGGCGACGGCGATGCTGCCGCCGACTTCTCATCCTCCGGCGCAGGTGCCCTGCTACTCCTCTGCTCCACCAGTCTCTTTTTAGCCTCCATCCTTCTCATCAATTGCAACTCCTTCAGTTTAATCCGACCGAGTTGGTCTGTCTCAGCCGGAAGAGAGCAAGATCTCGACAACGAAAGAAACGACCCCGTTTGCCTCTGCAAATCACATTTCCACGTCTCTGCGTTCTGAGACATCACTCCAATAACAGAAGACGATCGGGCTAACGAATTTTCCTTCGACTTCCCACAATAAATTCCACCAAGAGAGAGCCTAAGAGTAAGGTCCGGCGGTTCAGAAATAGAAACCTCCGTTGTTTCTCTGCTCATCTCCGGTGAAAGTCTCAACATCAGATCATCCCCACATACACCGATGGCTTCCCCCATTGAACAAAAAACAAACAACCAAAACCCCTTCTCAAATCAACCCACAAAACACCTGATTTCAAGTTCAAACACAAAACCCAGATAGAATTAAAGCTAAAACCCCCAAAATCAAACGACCCAGATGAGGAAAAAGATGAGAGAAGAAGAGGGAGTTAAAATAAGCGATTGAAATGGAGAGAAAAGAGCAACCCAGAAATGGGAAATAAGTAAAGAAGAAGAAGAAGAAGAAGAAGAGGGGGGAGGTTTCATGGAGGAGGGAAATGGGAAGAGTCCACGTGGTGATCAGTGGGGAGGGGTTCACATCGTGTACGGTTAGAGAGGAACGGAGGTTCTGGGTGAGTGTGGGTTTCAAGTTGCAGGTGGAGGCTCCAATCAGCCACTCCCACCACCTGCAAGTAGCCGTAATACTCGCCCCCCTTCTCCAATTTCTGGCAGGTGTTGCTGTTGTTATTGCTGTTAGTGTTAATGTTCCTCTTTGTAATTTTCTTCTAAATTTTGTCTCAATTTCTTATTCAACTTTCTTTTCCCCAACTTCTTTGCTTTGCTTTTTGTTATTACCCACAGCCACTCCCTTTCCACACGGCCACCTAAATTCTATTTCTATCCAATTTTAGTAACATTTTGATTTTAAAGCAAGGTAAAAAATGTCGATATATAAGAGAATAATGTTGATGTTGGTAAAAAAAAAAGAAAAATTAAAGAAACAAGAAATTTAAAGAGTAAAAATACGGACATGATCTTTCATTCTAAACGTTGAAAACTAAATCTCTCATTCCCATGGTTATACCAAGAAATAAAATTTTAAAAAGTTAATATGTCTATTATTTATATTATATTTACATCGATATTAATTTTTATGGTATATTAATTTTTCTATGATATAATAAAAATATCTATTTGTTTCATTAGTTGACATTGAATTCATAATAAAAACGTGAACATATCGATAGAAATATCAACATGTCAATAAAAATTTAATACTAATAAATAATTAGTTAATTTCTATATTTTATATTTTCTATGTGAATGACATTTAAATATAAGTATTAGTGAAAGTATAGTGAGTTAGTCACACAAAATGAATGAGAGTGGTTCAGGGACTCAACTCTTATGTTGAGATTGACAGTACATGTGTTTTTCAATTGTCTTGATTTTAATTTTCAACTTTTTAATGAAAGATTTTATATATTGTCCATTGAACTTTATGCTATTTTAATACAACAATTGTGTATATGAGAATCAAACATTCGACCTCTTGAAGAAAAAGTTACACCAATTACAGCTGAGCTAAACTTGCATTGGTCGTTAAACTTTATATTATTTTACAAAGTATCACTGTCAAAGTTAACCTTAATTTTTAAATGTCACATCAAATGAACTAGATTCAAACTTGCACTTCATCGTTAATGGAAGAAATATCTAACGACTTATACAACTACAACTTGAGCTATGTTCATATGTTCAAATTGTAAAGTTTGAGATGCTTTTAATCCATTGTGTAATAATTTGTATAATCTTTATTTACAATAAATACAATTGCAATAAAGGAAATAAAAAAAAGGGAGTGAGAGTGGCAAATGTGAAATGTGGGTGGCAATATCAAAACGGTGGCGTATTATTTTAATTAAATAAAGAGTGGGGCCCGAATTTAAAATAACGAAAAAGCCAAAAGGTTAGCTTTTGGGGTTACGAAGAGAGAGAGAGGGAAAGAAAGGGGCAATTTAGGGAAGTGGAATCTGACACGCTGTACGCTTTTGAGATCGACACGTGTCAAATTATGGGGATTTTTGTAACAGTCCCTCCCTCGAGGAGCTGTTTTGTTCTCACGTCGTCGGCGCCTCTTCCTTTTATTAAAATTATATTTTAAATAATAAACTATTTCCACAATTCATTAAATTAAAATAAAAATATACCTTCTAGAACAACAAAAAAAGATATTGTTTTTTTTTTCTTTTTTTGCATTATATTATTTTCTGAAAATTACAAAAAAAGAATGTGAGTAGTGCAATAAATAGGTTTTGTTTTGGGTCCATTTTCGTCCCAACATTTATGAATATTCATTTTGGTTAAAAAGTTGACAAGTTTGATCCCTTGAAAATAAAGTAATAAATAAATAAAAATATTAAAATAATCAATTTTAGCGTCAAAGAAAATGAACTAAAGTAAACAATATATGAACTAATATGTAAGCATTAGTGATAGAATGCTTGTGCCATATTTCAATATATATATGAAATAAATTATTTACAATTTCTTAAAATAAATTATCCAAACTGATTATAGAATAGATAGAATAATATTATCTACTAGAAGTAAAAAGTACATGCGTAAAAGAAATCATAGCTAAGAATAATATTTTAGGTAATTTAGTAAAGAAGAATTATTGTAAATAGCAAAATAGTTAAAAATATTTACAAAATATAACAACATTTTAGATTCTGGTGTACATTAGTGATAAATTTGAAATTTTGTTGTATTTTATAAATATTTTGGTTAATTTTTTTCTTAATGAGCGTAAACTTTTTTCACTCGTACTTCACTGTTTAATTATTTTTTTAGTTTTTAAAAATTAGGTTTGTAAACATTCATTTCATTCGATTTTATTGTCTTATTACTCACTTTTTTACGGTGTTTTTAAAATATAAAAAATTTAATTACTTTTTCTTAAATTTGACCAAATCTATCTTAATTAGAAAATACAATAACACGAATAAAGAAGTTATTAAAAACAAACATAATCTCTAAATCAAATAATCATCAAGAAAACTCTATTTTTAATTTTAGCTTGAACTCAAAGAAATGTCTGTGAAATTTCATTTATATATATATATATATATATATTTTATGTGATTTTGATAGGAAAAAAGCAAATCCATGAAAATAGACCGTATCAAGAGTTGACGAAGACATGCCAGCCCCATTCAGCAACCTATCCACATGGCCCCTATTACAATTTCATCATTTTATTTTTCCACAATTAAAATTAATGCATTGCATATATCTTTTTTGGACTCATAATTCGAATGAAAATTATAACTCTTTTTTTTCCTATTTAAGAATAAAATAATAAATAAGGTTAAAATAGGATTTTCGTCAATATACTAAAATTAAAAATAAAAATTTTAGAATTTTAATCAATAATTCTGAAACCTATCGCTTTCACAAACTAACCCCAAAAAAACGAAGGGACGTGAAAGCCGAGTAATCATCAAAAATAGAAATATATATATATATTTATTTATAAAATTATATATATATATATATATATATATATATATATATATTATTAATAATTCCTCTTTTTGAACGTGAATTGCGAGGGACAACAAAAATCCATTTTAACGTTAACCGTTAGTTTTCTAACGCCTGCTTTAGCTTGGCCCTTGGAGCAACCTGGCGCCGTTTAGTTTATAATTTAACAGACGGTTGCGAAAAATGGGGGTGAAAAATCTCGCGGCGCCACGTGGGGTTTTGATTTGACGTGGGGACAAGGGATAGGTGGGACCCAGGAAGCAAGTTGAGGTCAAGAAAAAGAAAAAAGAATCATAAATAGAAGACACACGTGGCATAAAATAGAAGGGATAGAATGGGAACCACATGTTGCCACTTGGCAAGTTGCATGCTACGTGTCAGAAAAAGGGAAGTACGGAATGACGAAGCATCAACTTGATTTGTCCCCCCTATCGGACATGATTGTCCACAACATAACAGGCTGGTGTCTCACACGCGCCAACTCTCGAGTGTGGACCACGTCTATTTTTCTTCTATTGAAAGTGACCATTTTAGCCCTACATACATCCCACTATAATGGGTCACTTCCAACTTGCATTATATAAGGAATGGTTTGAATTATCTTAAAACAATGTTTTCTAAATTTTTTAAAATTAAACTATGAAACTTGAACCTGGGTTTAGAGGGACGATAAAATATTTTTATCGCTAAGCTACTATTTGATATTGATATTTTTTTTAATTATTTTAATATATATTATCTAGAGAGCATAAAGTTAAGGTAGACCTATACTAAATTTGTCGATGTTGACATCAAATAGATATATAGTAAAAAGGTTAACTTGGATCTTTTGACCAAAAATGACACCCAAGAAGGAAGGGCATAGACTTAAATTAACATGTTCGACCTCGATCACGATGACTGATTTTAAGTTTTATTGTCGAAACGAGTATGACTCAATGATATTGATATACAATCTATTCTTAAAAGTTAGAGATTCAATTATCCAACACAGGTTTTATGGAAGTACCGAAAATTATATTTCACATTTTGAAAGCAAATCATATAAAATATAATGAAGTTTGGGTTGAAAGCAAAAGAGACTAGTGGCCATATTTCAATATTCTTTTTCCATTTAGAACAAACATCTCATTAACTAATAAGGTCGGTGGCAAATGGTCATTTCACCATATTGTTATTGGTCACTTGGTCAAAGTTATGCTATATCGTTATTTAAATGCATTATTTAATTATCTTAAGCATAATTAATTGAGTGAATGAGGGCACAAATAATTAGATAATCAACATGTGATAAGCTAGGTGGTAGTTTAATGTTTCATTTCATTATTTTAATTCAAAATCCAAATCTATTTTTTTAATCATCAAATTATGATAATCCAACAATAAAAAAAACTATATATATATATATATATATATATATGTTTCAATCCGTTGTTATTGTAAGTGATAAGACACCTACTTATATATGCATGGTAATTAGTCGAATATGAATTTAATCATGTGTTTAGTTTTAATCGATATTAAATATAAATTTGTAAAGACATAATTGTTCGATCGGATTTTTTAAGACGTAAGTATGATTTGGTTGTATACAACGAATTGTAGAAGAAAAGATAATCTAGTCATATAATGAATATAAAATTATAAAAGCGTCTAGTTTGACTAACCAATTTAATATACGTTAAATATTAAGACAAGTTGCAACAAAAATAATAATAATAACAACAAAGTAGAGTAGATACCATTTTAATAAAGAATTTTACGTACACAGCCAAACAATATTTCGAGACGAATAAAAGATTTGATAAGATATCTACAAAAACTTATTAAAGTGGTCACATAGGATGGAATCATGAAGACTTAAATAAATATTAAAATATAAACACATACATTATGATATGATATGATTCCCACAATAAACTAGGAAACAAGTTGATATAAATTAATGTTTTTTTTTTTCTTTCAAAAAAGTTGATTTAAATTAAAATATGATGGGCCATTCATGAATTAGCATCAAATCAAGTGACCAAGTTGATAACAAGTTGGAGTTAGTGCAATTTAATTAAAATTGATTAGGCAAAGATAACAATTATGCAATTTGATTAATTACATTAATTAAAGCATATCTTGACACAATCTATTTAAAAGGGGGAATAATGCTTATTGGATTAAACAGTAGGTTATGACTTTTTTTTTTTAAAAAAAAAAAATTCATTCAAACTAATGATTGATGATGGACAAAAGGGAATATATATTAAAAAAAAACATATGATTATTTCATTAAAATCTTGTTCTACCACTTTATTTCAGGAGTAACAAAATTATTAAAATTGTATCCAACTACGTTGTTGTTGTAATTTGTGAGTGAACTATCATAACTACTGACAGATTTAGTATAGGCTTAGGAGACTCGAGTCTCTTTCAACTTCAATGTTTTTTATACTATATTATATTATATATATATATATATATATATGTGGGTGTATGATTGAAATAATACCAATACAAGGTAGTAAAACCAGTGGTAAAACTGTCATCAAACTTCTTATATATACCTGAAATAATACCAATATTAGAAATTAGTCTAGTGGTAAAACTGTCATTCAATTTTTTCTAGATTCAGGTTCAAGTTTCACTGAATTATAAAGTCTCCGTCAACAAATTTTTTGGACCTACCACTGAGCGTAACGTATCTCAATCAAAATTAGTTCGGGACCCAAATGACTCCAAAGTCTTTTTGTTATATCATAGATATTATCTTTTGTATGTATTGACAAAGACTTGTAGAACAAAAGGAAAAGAAAAGAAAAAGGAAGATGAGAGGTGAATTAGCTGGCAAGTGACAGTTCTAAGTTAAATGGCAAAAGAGAAACAAAATTAAAGGGAGCAATCCACTTGCTTTCCTTCCAAACAGCAAACCTTTTTTATTATTATTATTATTATTATTATTATTATTTATTTATTTACGTTAATTTTATTTTTAAATTTCCTCTTATTTCTCTTTGTTTGTCTCTCTTAACTAATCCCAAGTTTCACTGATTGCTCTAAGAAACAGAAGGTCTAGTAATAGTCATCTCTGATTTTAAGGAAAATTTTGTTTACAAATCTTTATTTAATTTCATTTTTGGTTCATTTAGTCGTCGTGTAGTTTCACCTTAAACCTCTATCGTTGGAGCTTAGTTTCAGCTTAGTTTCAATTTAACTTCTTAAAAACTAAACTTAAATATTGTAAATTAATAAGAAAAAAATAGCACGACAACCTAACTCAATCAAACCCAAATTTAGGGGTAGATTAGAATCCTATTCGGGTCTTTGCAATAGGAAATCCAACCGAATTGAACTTTTCGAGTTGATTCAAAAACTCCAATCCAACCTGTGTACCCCTTAATTTCTTTACATACGTAGTTGTGTTTTGATTACTTCACTTCCACTTGAATACGCATTCTCCCATCAAACTCAATATTCATAAACTTACAAAATATCTAATGAATTTACACAACAATGTTGACTATTTTTATGACATCATATTTTCTTTTTCTTTTTCTACCATCTAAATCAAAAACTGGTTTGAGTCCCTCTCTGTACTTTTTGAGTCTTCCAATTCTCCACGTTTCTCTCTTCCTATGGATTAAGCGTCTTGAAGAACTCAGGCTTTCATAGCTGTTTTCGTCTCCTTTTTATGAGTTTTCTTTTCAGAATTTGGGCTTCGTTTTTTTGTCTCAAAACTGTGTCCAACATGGTCACATTCCATGCTTTAATCTGCAAAAGCAATGCTATGAAATGGCCTTAAAACGCATCAAGACTTTGAAACAAAAGAAGCTAATGTTACTCGCAATGATTTTGAATATTCGTAATCTTCAAATGTAAGAAGAATTCATGCAGGTTGGGGAGAAAGTCCAAATAAGCATGTGTGTAAGTAAGTGAAATGTAACGTTGTTAGATATTAATCGATCGAAATGGTTGTAGAAACAACAAGGAATGCATCAAAATTAGCAGTAATTCCACTGGACATTCTTGAACTGAGAAACCAAAGTATTGCTTTCTTTGAGGAAGGAACGGTACTTTCGAGGTCTAATCAAGTGTTTTGGATTTCAGTTTTTCATTTTGTCATCTGTTTTAGGTGAAAAAGAGTGCATTGAAAGATTGGTCTGAGAACACATTCTCATCAGTTCGACAAGAGGACAAAAAATCAAAACTTCCTATTTCGAAATTGAATAAAGCTGTAACAAACTCAGAAGTAGAGCATTATGAGCTAAGAATTGCTGCCCTCTCGCGAACTCTCATATTGTCATCAGATCTCCGTAATTCCGCATGAGAAGGATGGATCCTGCAAACATCCCAGCAGCACGAAGCAATTTCTGCAACAACGAAGAGAGTTGAAATTCAGTTCTATTTATATAATACAGCCATACCATGATACCAAAGGAAATGTTGTGTTTCGGTGCCTGATATTTCATTTTAAAAAAAGAAAGAACAAACAAAGATACTTTTCTTTAAGAGTGTTTATGGCAAACAGAATTCACATAAGCACGACCTTACAAAATCTTAGTTAAAACAATATTTTCCCAAGTCCCAAATAATGAATTAAGGAAGCAAGGTAGCTCTATTACAACTACAACCCAATTGGATGGTATTCATCCCTCTTCTTAATGCCAAAGCCAAATCATTCTTTTCATGCATTCAAAGTTCAATTTACCTGCAGAGACTGAATGATGCTTACTAGCGATGTTTTTTGAAATGGAAAAGGGCACATCGTGTTCAGTTTTATGTTTCAGATTCAATAGGAATAAATGACGGATATGACACAGGCATGAGATGAGATAGTTATGCATTGGCAACTCTAACCGAATACTCAGAAGAACAGAACAAATCAATGTAATTTTCTGCAAATTATTATAATTGAATCAACATTTTAGAAGCTAAAGGAAGTCTTGAGGACATTCCTAGTATGATCCCTGTCTCCTGCAAACAGAAACACCCAACAACTCTATGGACCAAGTTCCCTGCAAACAGATGTTAAACAACCTTGCCCAGAAATGATGGCCTCTGTATTATAATGTATGAATATATGTCGAAATATCCAGCAGTCCCTCCTCCTGTAATAATAACAGAAAAGCAAGAACACAAAATGCAGCAGCCAAATAAGAGGGCTGTTCTCTCCCTATGAACAACAGTCCATACCCAAAAAAACACAATATTCAAGATAACTAACCCTAGCCAAACAAAACATATTTATACTACTTTTTCCTAACCAGAACAGCATCACACAAAAAACATCACACTGACTAATACGCTTTTACCCTTGGACAGCTTCAGGAGTTACTTTTTTACCCCTTCTTTTATACACCTGCAATATGGGGGGCCTAGCAATTCCTCTTGAAGAATCCATGCATAGGCCTCAAGTTGGTAATAGATGCAAGCTTCAAAATTAATAAAAAAAACAAATACTAGTATTGTATGATCCATCAAGTGTTGCAACAGACATATAATAGTTATATAGAAATGTTTGTGTATATAAACATATAGACTTATTCTAAAAAAATTATCTTCAATGTATTTAAATCTTTTCTCACAACAACTCACGTATTGACATTCCATGCACAAGGGAAGCTTTACATTTTTTAAGACTTGAGAAAATTAGTTTCATTCTTCTAATCATCACGCAAGACATGCTAAGAGCCTTGGCTTGAGTTAAAACATAGATTTAAATGCGATGGAAAAATGTAGAGAACCAACCCAAATCCATTACATCCAATTCTCCCTTTAATCTTCCCAGCTCCAACAACCAAACAAGTGCTAAACAGAGACAAACCTACCGCTTGTTTGTAATTACCCAAAACCAAAAAATTCATTTCTTCTTCCTTTTTACTCTAATACGCAATTTCAAAAGTGAGAAAAAGAAAATAACAGTCACAGTCTGAGATAACAAAAAGTAAGGTGTGAAACCAGAAGGAAACGTAACAAATTGAGATAAAGTGAGGAGGGGACTGCTAACTGCTCTAAACACATACAACTTCACGCCCATCCAACAAGTTCTTGAATTCAATATAACCAAATGTTTTCTAGCAAGACCGATCTCCGAGAAACTTACATTTCCTCCTGAAATATCTTTAATTTCAAATAACTCTCAACAGCTTCGAGTATGACTTAAATCCACAAGTGTCAGACTCTAAATTGCGCATTTCCATTAAAGGATCGAATTTTTTTGCGGTAAATGAAAAAAAAAAATCACACGGTTTCTCAAACTTTCACAACTACCAAACATATTCCAAGGCCTTAATAATGCAATATAAACGATAAAACCGATGTTGCCCAATTCTATAAATAACACTTGGAAGATTTTGGGAGATCGAAAAATCCAGGTTAAGAAGAAAGACATAGATAGTGTAATGAAATTTAAAGGATTGGAAGCGTACCATGTTCAATGCCCACTTTTCTTCGTCATAAACCTGAGAATTGAAAAAGGATTTCACAGTCTCGACGGAATTCGCCGTACCGGAAAAGAGAAGATTCTTCACCTTCTTCACCGAGCTCGAATCGTCAGCCATTTTCGCGCGGAGTACAGAGAGTGAAGGCGTATGCGAGTTTAGGGTTTTAGGTTCTGGGGTTTGGTTTGAAGCCGCGAGGAATCGGCTTGTAGACTTTGTGCACACCAACATTACGAATTTACCCTTATTTAATTTATTTTAATTTTTTTTCTATATTTTAAAATTAATAAATCTTAAATTTAGTTTCTAACGTTCATTTTGACCTTTTTTTTCCATCTATAGCACATTTACGTAAAAATGAATTCATACATTGTATTTTCTTGCATGAAAATATAATTATTTTTTAATTAATTTGATAAAAAATAATTATGAAAACTAAATTTAAGATTTATTAAAAGTATATTACTAAAATTTAACAATTGAAAATATAAAAACTAAACCCTTAATTTGACATCACATAGCTAAAATTTAGTAGAACACATTCTACACTCAACTATAAAATAAAAATAAAAGAGAAAAACAATACTTTGATATATTAAATACACTCTTTGTCCAACTCATTTCAATCATAGATAGAAAAATGGTAAAGAATATTCTTTTTTATAAGAAGAATTTGTCACATTGAAAACTATAGTTGGATAATTTGATGGATTGAGCACAAATAGTGTACAATTCAAGTAAATGGTTTAGCATTAAGGAAAAAAATTTCATGTTATCGTTTAGGGGTTTTTAGCCCATCGATTTCGAAAGTTTAAAACTTAAATTTACTATTTAAGTCTGAATATTTATCGAAAAACTTCATCTTACACCTCTATACCTTAAACACACTTCAAAATTAAGAACTCAACTCATCGAGCGTTTAAATATTATAAAATGATATGAGGTAATTTTTTATCAGCCTATTGTCATATAAAAAAAATGATCAACCTAAATAACTCTTCTAAATGGAATAAGAGAAAAAAGGCTTCCAACCACGTGGCACGAATGAAATGATTACACGTGGAAAATCCAATATCCAACTACCTTTCCTCTCCATCATTCATTTCCATGGTGAGGCCCTCTGCAATTCTCTCCTTCATCGGATTCATCCCTAACCATCGCCATTCTTCATTCTCCACACACCCACTCTCTTCTAGCTATGGAGGTCAGCACCAGAGCAGCTTCCTTCATCTATTCATATCCTTCCACAACGACTTCAAGAAGAAAACACCCTTTTCATCTTCATTCCATGGCCGCCGAGAAACCTCCCCCTTCCGCCGCTAGAACCGTTGGCTCCAAGAAGGTCAGTTCTTCTACTTCTCTTTTTCTTCCTATCAATTTCTCCAATTCCAACTCTGAACACCCAGCATTGTGCAGTTAAACTCGACGGTGTTCCCTCTCGGCGAAAAAGGACCGAGGAGCAGCATCTCGCTCTCGACTTCACCGCCGATTAAGCTACTGACGAGGGTGGAGCAATTGAAGCTACTAAGCAAGGCGGAGAAGGCTGGGTTGCTATCTGCGGCGGAGAAGGCCGGGTTGTCTTTGTCTTCGATTGAGAAATTAGGGCTTCTGTCGAAGGCTGAGGAATTGGGGGTTTTATCGGCGGCCACAGATCCTGGAACTCCCGGGGCGTTACTGAGTTTAAGCTTAGGGCTGTTGTTATTAGGGCCTTCGTGTGTGTATTTGGTGCCGGAGGATAGTGTTTGGGAAGTCGTGTTGCAGGTGGCGGTGGCTCTGGTGTCCGTCGTCGGCGGTTCCGCGGCTTTTGCTGCGTCGAATTTGGTCTCGAATTTGCAGAGATCGAATTGACATTCAGTGTTGGAATTTGTCAATGGCAGCCATGGGAGTTGTAGTTATCAGCTTTCCTTCTCCCTCCATGTCGTCGTTTTGTATGCTGTAATTATTGAATCTCATCGTTTTCCGGCGAGTAAAATTGGCGATATGTGAACGGCAAATTTTATGCTCTCAATTTTATACTAACGCCGTTACAAATTTAAATGTTGGATTACATAAGAACGTTATATATTCAAAATTAATATTAACAAATAATTCCACATGCATTTTTGTTAATTTTTATTTTTTAAAAAAACAATGTTTAATTTATTTTAGTAATAAATCTTTTTCAGTTTCCATTCAAACTATAATTTTGCTCAGGTGGACAGTAGAATATATTATTGATTAAGTCAAAATTAAGTGAAATTATCGAAATGAATTTAACAAATTCGTAAAATATTATTAATATGACATTTCACCATAGATATAAAAGGATCGAATTTTTACATTTGTTGTATTAGAAAAACAATTCCAAACCTAATGTACTAAAAAAAAAAAGTTTGGATTTCTTTTAAATCATTCTAATTATATATATATATATATATATATTATAAGGTTATATTTTGTTACATAAGATTCGTTATTTTGAAGCTTAATCAACAATAATAATAAAATTACTCCATCAAAAATTAGAAAAGCATTTCACAAATTCGTTGGATATCTTCAAGCCCTTTGTTATATCGTCGGAAGAATTTTGGGATTTTCCGCTCAGGTTCGCCGCCGTTCACCATGGCTAAAGCTGTTTCTTCCTTAGTCCAAACCCTAAAGCGCTACATCAAGAAGCCTTGGGAGATCACCGGCCCCTGTGCAGATCCAGAGTACAGATCAGCCGTCCCGAGCGCCTTAGAGTACAGGGTCTTTTGCCCCGCCACCGTAAAGGAGAAAGCCATTATACCTACCTCCAATCCCGAAACCGTTTTTGACATTAAGTATTACACCCGCGATCAGCGTCGCAATCGCCCTCCAATTCGGCGCACCATCCTCAAGAAACCTGACGTCGAGAAGATGATGAAGGAGACCAAGTTCGACCCTGCTGACTTCCCCAAAGTTTACCTTACTGCCGTGATTGAGGAGGATATCAATGCCCGTGGAGGTGGTTATCAGAAGTAGAAAGGTGAGTCCTTTTTTGTTTTTTATTTTTTGTCTCTTCAACTTTTGGATTTAGGTTTTCTGTTAGTATGAAATTAGATACTAAAGGCATTTTAGGGTACAAAGTTGAATCTATCAATTCCACACCCATTAGATTGCTGTTGTGTTCTTGGCCATAGTCTGGCTCATCTTCTTTGCACAATTCAGTAATCTGTCAGTTGTGTAAGCTGTGCGTTTGCCAATTATGTTTCAAATGGCATTTGTCATTTGCAGATAACTGTCGATACAGATGGTAGGAAAGCTGAATTGCCTCTTTATGGATGGTGGGTCTGAGCACTAGACCAATTTCTGGTTCACAATATTGATAGAAGAACCTTAACGAGCTAGGAAGTGCTTTTGGCCTTATGGTTTCCTTTTTTCTAAATCCTTCAGGATTTGGCTTCCATTCCTTGGTTATTCTTTGAAGATGTCATATGATATATACAAATTGGATCGATTTATGTACTACTAGAGTTGTATCTTATGCGGTTCTTGAAGTGCTTAGTATAGGTGAAATCCACTATCTTTGCTGCTCAAAACAAATGTGTGTATCCAGTTTCATCCCTATCCCTAGTTACGGTTACTGACCCTTGGGCAATTTTTTGTCCCATTTTTCGCTCTTAGAGATTTAACCATACACAGGGTATATGCCGTAGACTGTTTGTGCTACCAATATAGGGTATACTACTTTGTTTTTTGGTTATCTACCGGAAAAGTAGTAATAATCATTCCTTTACACACAAAAGAAAGAATTGGAGATGGAAGAAAAAGTGAAAAATTCAGGTTGAAGAAGTAGTAGCCTTTCTTAATTAATTGGGATATTCACAAGTTAAGTAATAGAAATTCTGTGTGAACGCACTGTTTCCTGTTTTGTATAGAAATTTGTCTATTTATCGTCAAGCAGGCAGTGTGATGTTTAGTGATGGCTGCGTATTAGTTTCAGCTCAATCCCTATGCTTTCTATTGGATAGCATTTAACTTCAATCGTTCTTGATGAGTCAAATATTAATTTTGGGGGTGGGAGGATGAGGGGAAGAGAGCAAGTGGCTCTCATAAGATACAGTGGACTCGAACACCCAGTCCCATGAGAAGTTTAGAACATTAGGCTGCTGCTGGTGGTTGTGGTACAGTACAAGGTGGAGGAAGGGGTTTGGCCAATTTGATAATTTTTAATCCAAATCAACTTTGAACTCTAGCATTTTCCTTGAGTTCTAGTCTAGTGGGAAAATGGGATACTAGCCTTCATTAAAAATGTATGCTCTTCTTTTTCATCACCTGGCTGCTTGCTTGTTGAAGTTCCATGGAGGAATTGGCTGAGGCATGTAAGATGGGTCTTGTTTTAGCTGCTTCAAATTTGATCCACTTGTTCATTCATGTGATATGTACTGCATTTCTTTTGGATGGTGGAGAATGATTTTTCTTTTCTCGTCGTAGTTTTAAGTATCTTTACATGCTGATTAGCACAAGACATAAGCTTCAGTTTTGGAAAATGGCACTTCTTGTTTATGAAGGACAACCTGATATCAATATAGTATATCATTAAGAACATAATTGCAACCTTGTGAATTAATTTTATGATGTAAAATGAATTCTATTTAGTAATACTATTTCTTGCAACGATAGTATGTGCAGGCTTTCTGATACAATTAAGTTTCCTTCTTTCATCAGGTTTGGTGGGTTCTTAAATTTTTTTCATGATCTGCTTGCTGCATTCTGGATTATTTCCTTTTGTTACTCTTGTCTTCTGCTCGATTTCCGTTGCTGCTATTCTACAGCAGTGTAATCCTAAGAGTTGTCCTAGTTAATAATTGTCAACATTGGTTACAAATTCCTGTAAATGACCATTAACTTTGGAATATTTACCAGGTTCTTTGTGCTCTGGGCAATGTTCTCTTCAGCTTGTATTCTTCAACTCTGCTTCTCTTTCAATGTTAACCTGAGAGTGGGTTATTTAGGTATAGTAGTTTGTATGCCTAGCCTATACATTAACACAAGACATGGGATTTGGCATCAATAAAGTACATCTCCTTTTGGAACTCCTCAATTTTTTGTTTCTTTTGTAATGTTATGTGTTTGTATTACAACCATTTGCATACTCTTGCAATTTTCCATTGCTCCTGAATTTTAGGACATCTTGCTTGCATATCATTGTTGTTATATCCTCAGCTTTGTGTTATTTGTCTTTGACTTCAGCAATAGCAAAGCTGGGATCTTAATCCCATGAACATATGAATAAAGAAGTGAAATTTCCCTTGTCTTCAAATTTTCTTTCCCCTAATCTAAGTTTAGACGATGATCTTCATTTGCAATCTGGCAACTTGTCTTCTGTACAGATGGAGCAGCTCGTTCGTTTGGAACAAAAGATTAGTTGTTATCGATTTTTGACAAATGTTTGATACTCCTTTTTATAACCATTTTGTTTTGTTTTAGCTTTGAAAATCATGCTTGTATCCTAAATCTTTTCTATCATGTTTTTCATCTTTGTTAAAATAAATATTTAAAATTTTAGCAAACTTTCAAAACAGAAACATGCCTTTTGAACTATATGTATATTAGCTTTCAACTTGCTCTTTGGATGCGACCACTTTGCGAAGAAGTAGTGTTTATAAAATTAATTTTTAAAAACAAAATTAGTTAATTGACTAACTATTTAAATGTTTCTTTGATAAAATAAAACATAATTTCCACTAAACCCTAAAATTTTATATTAATAGCTACTTAGGTTGCCAACAATAAATGAAAGTAGTATAAAAAAAAATTCATACTACAAACGGTAGTACTAGAAATTTTGTCGTAAAAACAAAAGACCTTAATAAGCCTATGTCAATATAATTGGTCCTTCATCTAACCACAAAGCATGTCTATTGCCACACAATTCACCTTTGAAACAAAGCCATTTCACCCTAAAGTCTCTCTCCTCAAATTACTCTAAATTTTCCTACCCAATATTTTCTTCCATATTTTAGGCTCCTACTCTACACTCCCTTAGGGAACCCTAATTAACAAAGCCTTTAATACTCTTTTTGACTTTTAAACATCAAATCAATGCATGAAAATAAATACCCATTATCAATAGTTCTCATTATCAAACAATCTTGTCTATCAATTTCCATTTGCCATCATAAAATCCTTCACTTTGCTACAAAAATATATTCTTTCTCTCTTCTCTGAAATGGGATTGTTGAAATCTTGAAACCCATTTGATTCAAAGAAAAAAAGATCATATTTTTTTTTATCATTCTATAAGCTCTGTTTTGAAGTAAAATAAAAAAATAATATGATCTCAAAATTGAAGGAAGAGGGTGTTCATGATGAATCAAAACAAATGGAGGGGAAAAGGAAGAAAGCAAGAACATGTTCAAGACAAGGGCAATTCCTAAGAGGCAATCCAAGAATTTTTAGGGTTTCACCATTTTTTGGAGGTAAAGATAGGCACAGCAAAGTTTGTACAATAAAAGGGTTAAGAGATAGAAGGATTAGGCTTTCAATTCCAACAGCAATTCAACTCTATGATTTGCAAAACAAACTTGGTTTGAGCCAACCCAGCAAAGTCATTGATTGGCTTATTGATGTCACAAGATTTGAAATTGATAAGCTCCCACCACTTCATTTTCAAAAAGATTTTGACCCAAATGCTTCATTTCTTCATCATTTTGATACTGGAGATGCTGCTTTGGACGCCAAAAATGAAGAAACTGATCACAAACTTCTGGTTCAAACCAATGACATTAATGGAGACTGTTCCCATTTTGAACCTCCAAGCTTTCCATTCCCATTCATGGATCAGACTACTTTAGCTCCATTTTCCTTCTATCCGATGATGACTCCTTCAGAAGTTTCTTCTTATCTTCCTAACAACAGACATTAAAGGTGTGTTTTGAAATAACTTTTAGAACGATGAAACTTTTGTTTGAATTATAAGTATAGTCTCTCAACTTTGAGGTCATGTCTATCTAATTCTTTGAACTTTTTTATAAGTTTGTGAAAAATGGTTGAACTTTCAATTTTTCATTTATTATTTTGTGGTTTTTTTAATTAAAAATGGTCCTAGATTTTATTTCTTTATTAATTTTTAAGAAGTTGCTTGTGAATAATTGTATTAATATTTCATAAATTAACCATTCACCGGAAATTGATAAAACTTTGAATTATCATATTTCTCAAAAAAAAAAAAAGAAAAAAAAGAATGCTTATATTAATTTTATAATACAACCTACTAATTCACATCATAGACTAAAAATATTAACACCTCAGCCCCCGGCGAGGATCGAACTCGCGACCTTTCGCTTACGAAGCGAACGCACTACCACTATGCTACGGAGGCAATTGTTGGTAAAGCAATTAACTTTTTTTTTTTGATCAATTTACTTTGAGACTTAGTTTATTTTAGTCCTCGTAGTTTTAAATGTCTAGTTTTAGTCCGTGTACTTTCATTGATCTTAAAAATCTATTGAAGAATAAAAAAAATACACATGTCGAATGGATTAATTGTTGCCTATTTAGTCATTCGAAGTTATCTTTTTCAAATTGGTTAAACGATAAGTATATTTATGCAACGTGAATATTTTTCCAAAATTTATAGTGAAAAGACTAATGGGTATTATTTTTAAAAAACTAACATTGGACGGTTATTTTAACCTATATAAGCTATATAATAAACTTCATACTTTTAACATTATTGAATGTTGATCGTGTTAAAATTGATTGATCGTTAAGTTAATGAATAGACGAAAATTTATAGAAGAAATAAAGTCGTATATAAGGAAAAAAATGTGAAAGGGAATTGAAACTTTTCCCTCTTAGATAGACATTTTTCCTCCCCTAAGTTTCTTTTGATTTTCCAAATGTTATCATATATAAATTTATCAGAAGTCAACTATGGTAACATTCAACAATGGAAGATAAAATTCAACATTATTAAACAATTGAGGCTAAAGTTATAAAACACTCAGAAACAAGTTGTTTGATTGGTACAATCAAGTTCTGAAATTATCACATGAACTTTGTGGCTATGAGCAGAACCAATTTTTTGAATCATTCACTATTTTCAAATGTTCTTCTCAGTGTTTATGGCCATAGAAAGAATGAGATGTTTTAGACAGTATATAGTTGGGTAAGAAACAAAGGAAGTAAAGAAAGAATATCAGATGCATACATATATTGATTCATAACAAGAGTTCATGGTTTGAAAAACTTGTAAACCACCTTTACAATACTTCTTAATGATTAGCCACAATGCTTCTGAGCATTATATATATTATAAAAAAAATATATGGAAGCTTCATCACTATGAAAGGGTAAAATCAGATAGAGGTAGAGAATGTTAAAAGAAGAAACTATCAAGTAAACAACTGTCTTCGTCTGCCTGACTTGGCGCGTAAATGAGCAGCCTTGACATATACGATTTCATCGACTAAGTCTTTGAAGACCAATCTTTCAATGTCTAAGACAACGTTGGAGACGTCGCCATAGAAATCAGTCCAACTTCCAGATCTTTGCATCATGTCTTCTTTTAAGATACTATCCAAACTATCGTCCTCGTCGGGTTTCTTTGTTTGAAGCTGTTCTATTTCGGAACATAGCTCCTTCAGAAGCTTTTGAGCACTAAGAGTTTTAGTTGCTAGTTTTTTGGATGTTGTCCAAGGCTCGGGTATTGCAGCAACAACAGACAATTCTCTAGCAAGAATCTCATTGACGGCATCAAAAATGAGTTTACGATGAGATTTCTCTTGGTTCAGTTTTGAATCAGTAACTTTCAAAGAGCTGCAGTCGTCCTTTCTTAGCAAACTGCTTGTCTTGGTTTGCTCCAAAACGAAGAACAATTCCGGGTTGATTGGATGACCAGATGGATGGAGTTGAAATGTTGCTAAGCCTGAGCCAAGGTCCCGGAGTAAGAGGCCAGAAGCTAACAATATTTCGGATATGTATCTGTTATCTGGATCAGTATTCTCACATAATGATGCAATGTAATCTGTTTTTGCTTCATCATAGTGAGAGTTCAGGCGCCTGAGTTTCTGAACCAAGTTGTCAATGTTTTGCAGTTTCTTGCGGTTAATTTCCGTGCTAAGACCGAGCTCCCCACTGTTTTCTGTGGCACTCCATTGGTATTCACCACAATCTCCAGGCCCTAAAGTCCTATTGCCTGAAATATAAGCATCAAACAGTACAAGAATCAATCAAATTGAAAAAGAAGAGGGATGGTGGACTACAAGGATTAAATTATGAAATATTCCAATTGAATCAGAAAAGGATTTTTGCTTTTGGTGACAGATTTGATCACCTTTAAGGGCCTTTGATATTTGCTTAACAGGAGATGGAGAAGGTTCATCGTCCCTATATATAGAAGCATCGAGAATGGAGACTGGACTAGGGTGTTCAGGAGCAGGAGTAGCAAGTTCTGCCTGCAAGCCACAAAATAAAAACCTCATATTTGAGTTCTGAAGCAATCTAATAGATGTGTAGATTAGTTGCTGTAAATGCGGAGGAAAAAAAAGGTCACTTACGTTTTCCAATGAACGAGAATCTGAGTACTTTGAAGTCTTCATTTGTAAACCATGGCTGCCATTAATGTCAGCAAGAAGTTCACTGCTGGTGACTTCAATATCTGTCTTTGAGTCCAAGGATAAATTACTGTCAGACATTTGAGATATGTCATCCCCCTGGTTGCTCAAAGTTCTCGACTCATTGCTTACTTCACTCAATTGGTCATCCATTTGGGAGACATGGGATGGTTTCACTCTCGATTTTCCAACAGGAGATCCAGATTCAGTTACTTGTCTGTTTGATTTCCATCTGGTTTTGTTTGTGTCAGGTGGAGGAGTTGGTGGTCGAGATCGTTTGTCTTGCTCAGTCTTCTTCTGTTGCAGTCTTGGGCTCACAGACCCTGTGGTTTTTATTGAACTTACAGTGTTTTCCTTGGGTAAATGTTGAGGCTTAGAAGAAGTATGAGTTTGTCTAACATTTCTTGCACTATCTTTCTTTTTGGTGGAATTTGCACCAGAGTCCCTGTGACTATTTTCAGGAGATGTATCTTTAACTACTCGGCTACCACTGGAGTTCTTTTTACCCTGTGAGGGTTTCTGAAGCTTTGGGAGACCAGGAAGGCCGTCGATTTGAATAACTGATGAACCTGGGATTCCAGATTTTTCTACAAGTTTTGCTGGTTTCATGATCACAATTGGAGATTCCCCACACCTGGAAGAATCAGGCCTGCTAGTTGTTGCAGCCTTTTGGGGTTTTCTCCGACTTTGTTCACTGGTCAACCTAGAATTAACACTAGCACTCTCCCGTTTCAGTTCATTGTCTCTTTGAGTTGCAGTGTTGGAAGGTTCCTCCTCCTTCCTAGTATCCAAGAGGCCTTTTGATTGCATGGCGTCAAGGATCTGTTTTAGTGCTCTAAGATCTTTCCCTGATTGTTTAAACTCCAAGTCTTCCAATCTTTTTTCAATTTCACTATAAACAGAAGGAAAGGGGTTAGACGATCCAGCTAACCCTTTTGAATGCTTCAGAGCAGAT
The DNA here is from genome assembly GCA_037974625.1 of Cucumis cinereus. NCBI lineage: Eukaryota > Viridiplantae > Streptophyta > Magnoliopsida > Cucurbitales > Cucurbitaceae > Cucumis > Cucumis cinereus. The sequence continues at coordinate 14,737,528 of JBBPDJ010000004.1, read as the reverse complement.
TTATCAAAGCCTCGAGTTCCATCTGGCTGCCTCCATGGTGCAACTTCCACAGGAAACTTCGAATTTGGTATAGGTTTCATAACAAAATCAGGATTCTTCCATCGTGGTGAAGTTGGGCCTTTCAACGTGTTCCGAGGAGAATCAGTTCTAATTGGCCTGATAAAGTTTGCACCATCCAGTGAGCTAACAAAGGGGTCACCTTTAGCCTGAGCGTCACTAGCCAAGGGGGAACCTGGAAGTGCTTCCAATCCCATTAACTTTGCCACAACACTAGGGGGATGCTTTCGAGATCCTGATGGTCGTGGTGGATCAGAAGAATTTTCACTGGAGCAATCGCTACCGTGCAAGTTCTTTAAATTCCTAGTTGTATTTGACACAGATTTGGAGCCCTGAATTGAACTCTCCCGACTGTCCAATGAGAGTCTTGGAAAGTCTTTAAATTTTGGAGCTGACCGAATGGTATCTCGCGATTCAAAGGATAATCGATTAACCTCTCTCCCATCGTATGAAAACCGAGGAGCATCTCTAGAGAATGATTGAAAATACCCATCTTCTACTTTGTGAGACAGTCGATCGTGTTCGACAACTTCATTATAATACCATGGTGCATCTCGAAGTTTAGCAAGAACCAGAAGAGACTCCTTTAAATCAACAGGCATCTTCTGTTTCCAATCTGTATCAACCTTTGAAGGCCCATCTGCGGATTGGGATAGCTGTACAGGCCTTGGAGAGTCTCTACGCTTCATAGAACGACTCAGTGGTTCCTCATTAGTACATGTCTTAACCGATAACGTTCTGGCTTCCCTATACATAGAATCCTTCACAACATCTCGAAGATCAAGGTGTTGTCTGCCAACACGAGGAGAGGTATTTGACTGGTTCGCTATAGAATCCCTTGAGGGCGTTCTTGACAAAAGTATCTGATCAAATGAGGAAGCTTGCGAGGGAGCTGTTTTGTTGTACTCACTGGAGGATAGGGATGATGAGCAAGAAGAGAAGGAAGCTCTGGATAATTCTTTATTAAACCTTTGTTTCTCATTGAAACTCTCATTTAGGGACATGTCCTGCAAGAACAAGATTCATAATTTAAGATCCAGGAAGAACTCAAAATTGCCACACATAACTTAAACGCTTAACATATTTACAATGTTGTAAACTACTCAGCTTCAAAAATGGCAAAGAGTAATTAGAAGACTTACAGTTGCCTCTCTCTGAAAGACATTGTACTCTTTTCCTGCGCTGCCAATATTTAGATGAGAAGTGCCTGTAGAAGACAAGATTGAAAATAAATTGGCATGTTATCAATTTGCATACCCCTGGATTGTCAATTAGATTAGCCACATGATTATGAAGAGCATGATATGGTTTCTCTTTTGCTCCACAGAACACCAATTACAGAGATATTCATTCATAAGACAGTGCAGTTAACAAATTAGGCAACAGAAGAGAGAGCCAGAAAGAAACACAAATTTCAATTATGATTCTCTATCCCCATAACCAAAAGGAAATGAAACCAAACCTTTCAAGATAGGGAATAAAGTGGCATCTTCAATTCTTAGAAGAAGCAATAAAGTGATCAAAACATCAAAAACTATTAGGCAGGTTGAAAATTTTGTGGCAGTAAGACAATAAGCCAAAGCAAAGTCAGATAGCAATACCAGGAGGAAGCCGCTTGTGCCTCATATGTCTTCCACTGAGTACATGCTGACGATCAAACAACTGCAAGATCCCAGTCATGCATCCTATTTGCTTCTGTAGATCTGGATTTTCATCAGCTAAAGAATGCAGAAGCTTTGCAGCCATCTTCAGGGTCTTCTCTTCACAAGAAACTATGTAACTTTCCTCAGCTCAGTCATAGAAAGAACCACATACCAAAACAAAAACCCCAAATCTTAGGCTATTCCAACAATCGAATGAATAGTGCAATGGATATTCTAACCAGTTATCTTCCAACCCCACCTCAAAGACCCTTTTTATCAGAAGAAAGACAAACACCTTTCTTCGAAAGGAATTAATTCTTATTCCTCATATTCCACTGAGTTCTATATGGGTCCAAAAACCAAAAGATAAGGATAAAGAACTTCCAAAGCCCATGCCCTTTGAATTACAGCATCTCCTAAGAGATTCTCCACTCTAATGAAATTGCTTCTTGGATTATATGTACAAAACCCAATTATAGCTTCAGAAAACAGTGCAATTAACAGCTTGAGATCACAAACATCAGCTCACAATGTAAAATCTCAACCACACAAAAAAAAAAAAAAAAAAAAAACACCCCCAAATCCTAAAATGCCCTTCTGGGTTCCTTAAAAATTTCCCAAACCTTGATTCCTTGTAGCAACAAAGAAAATCCACAACAAGGAGCTAATGGGTCAGGGTCAACGACGAATGGCAAAGGAAGAAACAGAAACACAGAGCTGAAAACTTTCTGCAGATTTAGTAACAGATGTGAAAAAACTATGTTCCAAGAACAAATGTAAGTACTTGGTTGCCACTAGTAACAGAAAATGGAGCTAAACAAACCCAATTGGGGGTAGCAAGAAAAGAGCTGCCCCTTGTTTTCTTGGGATTTTTTTAGAGGAGCAAAATGAAAGAGGGAGGAAAAGAGAGAGAGAATGTGGGTCAGATGTTCTTTCAGCTCCCTATCTCACAAATCCATGTGAGATGGGTATGTGAGTGGGTCAAGAGCTGTCTACATGTGCATGTGAACTTGTCAGTACTCTCTTCTCTACAGAGAGAAACAGGGGAGGGATTTTTACTTACCAGAGAGATATGGGGAAAATTGAAAAACTCCATTAGAGAGAAATGAAGGAAAATTACCTACAAACTCCATTGAATTGAATCCTCTTACCTTAGTCAAACTCTCGCTTTCATGTTTCAAGTAGCTTCTTCCCTGAAATGGCCGCAGCTGATAATTAAAACAACATGACTTCAATCTCAACTTTAGTCCTAATAATAAATTTGAGAACTTGGGGTAGGGCTAGCTTTTAATTTCCCATTTGATTTCTTACCAAGATTCAATCTTTTTGAAATTTTGGAGTGTCTAGTGAATTTATATTCGTGGGTTTATTTCTAAAGTTAATATTTGATTCGAACGATTTAACTTACAAAATTAATTCAATGACGATTTAAAATAGATATTAAAAAAAGAATATTGAAGCATATTAAATTGTCAAAATTGTCACAAATGTGATGAGAACAAAAGCATATAATTAAAAAAAAATATGAATTTAAAATGATTGATTATTTATATAGATTAAGAATATGACAATATGTAAAAGTAAATTAGTTGATGGTTTTGATTTGTATACCTTTGTTTTTAGCAAGTTGCATAAATTTTAGTATTATAATGATAGGAGATCAATTAGGTAGTAATTGAGAATCAAAAGAGTAGTTCAATGATTGTAAAAATGATTTATTCCAACCAAACCAATGCATAATATATTCATTTTTGTATTATTATTATTATTATTATTATATACACACACTTTTATATTTAAAAATAAAAATAAATAAATTTCAATAACATTAACGTAAATCCTAACTCAATTAGCATAAATTTTAATTATCAATTTTGAAGTTTGAAGTTCTGATCCTAAATTGTTAGATAAAAGGAAATTGATTGCACTTAAAAGCATATTATATGGTTGGGTATTAATTAATGAGTTTGTATATTCATAATAATGATAAAGAAATAAAGGAAAATGTCAACACTGCAAGAAGGCTAACCAATGGAGACATTCCTGTTTATTAATAATTAATTACATTTAAAAATTCAAAAAAGAATATTTAGAGTTATTATTTTAAAAAAATGTAAATTGTTAGGGCACACATCATGACATGGGTGCCATAATCTCACCACAACCTCAAAAAGTCTTTGGTCATTTTTGCTTTCATTTCACATTCAATAATTATAATTTAATTTAAACCATGACATTTTTTTTTATTTTAAAAAAGATTATATATATATATAGAATTATCGATAATAAAAGACTATATATGATCTCTCGTTTATGTTATTTTAGTCTCTTTCGTTATACATAAATCAATCAGGCTTTGAATGCTAATATTACTGTCCAATTAAATAATACAAAAGTAATTTACATAGTACTCAAGTAAAAGTCAACTTGACACTAAAATGTCTGGTAATCATAATTTGATGACGTAAATATGTATGCAAATTAAGAAACTTCCTGTAACCTTGTTTTTTTGTTGAATATTTGAAATATTCGTGTGAAATGACGATATTGTTAGTGAAAACAAAAAAAATGTCGAAAATTGTTTGATATATATTTTAAATAATTAGGGCAAAATGAAATAATGGACAAAGGTTGATATATACTTAACAAAAACAAATGACCCTACATGACATCCCAAAAGAAAGAGGATGAAAATAAGGCTTTTTGCATGGCATGTGGGATGCCTTAGAAAGATTAGGGCATCACCAACTAACCAATCAATATCAATTCTAACCCATGTTCCATGGAACAATGCAATACTACTCATTGACATTATGGTGCATTATTAATAATGTTTTTTTCTTTTTTTGCCAAATTGTAAAGAATATCCAAATCGTGGCTGCAATTATATACTTGCTAACTTTCAATTATAAAAACTGAGCTCTTAAACTTAAACAAATGTCAGAATTAGATAGATCAAACTTACATAGTCGTATAAATTGTAGCAATTGTATTAGTTTGAGAGTTCAATATTTATAAGTTTGAAAGCTCAATCTTTTATAACTAAAAGTTCGTTGGTGTAATTACAACTACTACGATACATTAGGTCTGGTTTTTGCGATTTTCTTTCTTTATTTATTTATATACCATGACTTTTTCAAAGCTCTTTCTCTTTCTATCCTCAACCAATAATATTTTATCATCTTCAAACATCATTTGGTTCATACCCCTCAATGAGTGGAAGAATTATATAGCCCAACAATGGTGGGGTTTTCAACCCTACAAACCCTAATATACATACAACTTTAAAAAAAACATATATAAATCAATTAATTATTTCATTTTCATGATATGAGAGAGAGAGAATTCTACAAGATGGACATTGTTTGCAATTGAGTGAACATGGACCAAACTATTTGGGTGGGTTAAGGTGCATGGTACCACCATAAAGTACCCTAATTATTTGAATATCATAATTTTAAGTATATTGTTAAGGAAAAAAAAAAGGTTTTAATCATTCATGTGTATAGAATTATGTTTATTAAAGTATTGCATTATTTTTGTGATGGAATTATTCAATCCTTAAGTTTTGGGTCTAGTTTTCATTTGATCTTTTAACTTTTAAATGGTTTCACGTATATCCCTTAATTTTTTAGTTTGATTTCAATTTAGTCTCAGGTTTCAAATAGTTATAATTTCACCCTTGAAATTTGAATTTGGTCTTTTAGATTTTGCAAATGAAAACTAAACCTAAACCCTAACGACCAGAAAGATATTTTTCCGAAAAGAAAACCTATGATATCCAATATTGGTATTTAGAAATTAAAGGCACGTTTGGGACAAAAAGTTTAATAGAGAACAGTGTCTAAATTAATAATAATAAAAAAATCCCCTCTCTATGCTGTCTTTGGACTATAAAGAGAAGTTCATATTCACTTTGTTGCATTAAGAGAGGTTCCACATTAATTTAGGTCACACTATAAAGGCAATAGGGGGTGGAGGTTGAACCATAATTCTAGGCTATCCCTAATGCTAATGTCATGAAACTTAATGTCTTTTTCCATTTTTTGGTCGCCTTTTATAAGCATCTTTAATTATTTATGCTCATTTTAGTTTAGGTATTGTAAGTGAAGTTTTCACAACTACTACACGGTAGCTACGTAAGATCAAGAATTCAAATTTCTAACATTTTGTTCGTCGAACTTGGTTCACGACAGATGAATTATTGAATTCGTATATTTAAAATTTTAAAAATGGAAATTGGGGAAGAGGGTTGAGTTGGCAAGGAGGATGTTGGAGTTGGTTTGCCAGGGCATATGAATCCAACAGCATCTTTTGTTGCACATGATGAATCAAACATACTTTGATACCATTGTTTGCTTCCAAGTTTATTTGAAAATATAATTGAGAAATCGAAAAATAATTTATATAATATAATCGACTTGAACATAATTCAATTTAAATGGTCGATTGTATAAACGTAGCCAATAAACACTTCAAATTAATGGCCCATTTTGAACAAATTTGGAAAATTTAGGGTTTTTGAGTACATGAAATCACAAAATGGATTGGTTGGTGCATGTCCCTATTAAACTTGTGAGGGGTTTGCTCAAAGTTTAAGTTTTGGATATGTGTGGTTGGCTTACAAAAGGGAAAAGCTGCTCATAACTCTAAACATAATGCCAACTACCTCAATATTATTATTACTTTGAAGGAGGTGAGAGTGGCACTTTTGGGATATCAAACTTCACTTTTCTTGATCTCAACCATTGGTACACTTTTTTTATAAAAAAAAAAATCATTGAAATTTATTTTATTAATTGGATTTTGTGTTTTCGAGGATGATCTTTGTAATTTATTTGACACTGCTTTATCTTATATATACTGGATTGTTGGTGTGTGAATCTTGTACGTATTTTTTATCTTCATGGACTTGACCTCTGACCACTTTTCATGATCTCATTTCACTTTTCAAGCCAACTTGGGTGAAAGGATCCTCGCACCAATGCAGTGTCGAGCCTATTATATTTAATGCCTAAATTAGTATAGGGACCGCATAGTTCAAGTAAACATACAAAGTATGGTCAGAGCTTTCTTTTGAAGATTACTTACTCTTCCACTCTTGAGTCATCAAACGAGGCTATTTCTAATATCTTTTTCTCTAACCTACATGTAGTTATGTGCAACACTAGTGATATCAAGATTGTTTTAATGGTCGATCTTGTGGAGTGCCAGAACTCACCACAACTCGATCAGTATTTTTCAATTTGTATATAATCACACGCTCGGCTGATCAATCTAACAAAACCTAAGGTTAGGTTTCTTAGGCATGAGCCCGCCTGTGGGCAAGGCGGGCTTTGAACCTTGCCTCGGACAACCCTATGTATATTTTGAAGAAAAAATCAATAACTTTGGATTTTGATTGGGGGAGGAGGTAGATTAAATGTAGTGACATATTTTTCAAACTATTCATAAATGATGTTTGTGAAGGTAGGTATAGAGATATAGGGTATTAAAGAAACACAATATTGGAGCATTGAAAGAGGTTGGTGGATTGGCAGTTAAAAAAAAAACCCCCATAACTAAATTCCTGTCTTATTGGACTTTCTTACCAAACACTTGTCTCACTCTTTTTATTTTCTTTTTAATTGGATTAAAATTTGAATTCATCTTAAATTATAAGAAAAGTTATTTTATTTATACGACTACGAATAAGTAGCGTATAAAAGTTTCAACCAACGAGAAATCATTTGATTCGTAATTAAAGTTTAGTTAGATAAAATTCTTATAAGTAGTCCGTTTTAGAATTATTTGCTTTTATTGTTGGTAACAATAATTTTCATGTAAAATAAAACACACTTTTAGCTTTTAAAACTTTGAGAAAAGCTTAATAGAGAATAGATTAATTTTAATCATATATTACTAGTCGAGACTAATTTTCGGATTTATTAAAAGTACGAAAACTAAATTTGGATATTTGAAAGCATAAACACTAAAATTGAACAAGTATAAACACAATAACCATAACATAAGATGGTATTTTCACCAAAATAGATAATGTTTACTTTAAATATTCAAAAAATAAATAATAGAACCACCAATTTTATTATGGTCAAATTAATTATTATACAAAAAATAATTATTATTTGCCGCATTGGTTGATATCCAAACAGTGCATAATTGTCTATTATTGAAATAATAAATTATTCTTTAAAAAAAAATTAAAAAAATGCCACATGACTTTATCCATTTATTAAAAGAAAAACTCCCTCATTGTTCTTTAACCTATCATAAACATTATAAAATTACTAGAGGAAAAAAATAAATAAATAAATTGCAGATTTAGTCCCCGAGATTTGAAAAAAGTTAGGAACTTAGAACTTAAATAATCCACTATTTATAAAAGTTTAATCGAGTCATAGGGACTAAATTCAAACTATAAATCATGGAGATTAAATTCTAACTTTCTCTTAATTATAGAAATCAAATTTGCAATTTAAGCAAAAGAAATAGACAAAAAGTTAACCATCTAAATACCGGTTTTTGAACCTTAATACTAAAAGCGTTCTAGCGACCATCACAACATTCCAGATCACCAATATGTTTATTTTTTCATCCAACATTCTAAAGAATTTCCCCTATAAGATTAGTTTCAAAATGTTTAAGAAAGATCAAAGGGTGATATCGTAACTTCAGACCGGCAACATTTTTTTAAAACAAATAGCTTTATTGTAATTTAGCCTTAGAAACAATCCATCATGAGAGAGACAACCCAAGAGATTGCTGGAAGAGACAAGGTTTGTAGAAGGGAAAAGAAAAACAGAGCATATAACATTTCTCATTCATTCATGTTTGTTCAACCAAAGAAGATTGTAAATCAAGAAAAACTGAGGTTAGAAATTGATCCTTTAATGCATCAAAAACCTTTCAACATCAGGAGAGGAACTAACATGTAAAACTTTTTTCCATTCATACAAGAAGATATACCAAAAAAGATGCATGAAAATGCCTCTCAAGTTTACCTTTTCAGTTCCATCGGAAAGAATTGCCATCCTCCTGATCGTTTTTTCGCTCAACAAAATATATGATCCGTCTATAAAACTTCCAAGACGCGTTCTTTTCTGTAATGGGACGTTGGCCAAACCGATTCTGCTCAACGTATTTTTGAACGTTTTCTGCCATTGATAAACCTTCCAGAAAAACCCGAAGATCGCCTCCCGGTCCTAACATGAATCGTTAATTGTAAGAGATGACTGGCAGTAGTATAGTTTAACAAAAATATACCAGGAATCGTGCAGCAGCAGTAAAATAGAATAAGAAATGCGAAAATATTTGAACATTTGGAAGGAAGTATCAGAATGAAAGTTTGTGTAGAAGATGGCTTGCTAGAAAGTCAGGGTCTAAGACGTGAACTATGGATGAAAGAGCATTGTGCTATTTTATAGCTTAGAAGCAGTTAGTTACCTAACGACGTATCGTCAGTATCCCTAAACCGATATGTTACAGGAAATATTGCAGTGTTTGCCTACACAATAACAAGCACCCGAAAAACGAAGAATGCCTTGTTAGCATTAGATTGGAGTGCAGAGAAGGGGAAAGTACACATCCTTATTCAGAAAACGAAACAAGGAACTAACCGGATTGCACAGCGCCTTGTGTGGGGAATCATCCAACAGTAGGGTGTTTGATGCATTGAACTCTCGTGGCTTGAGGTATTTCCACAGTTTTTTTATTTCCTTTAAGACTAAAGGCTTGTGCTTGTTCTCTACGGTAGAGAATGTGGTGTCGGTACAGTGTGATTGATCCTGTACAGAGCAGTGTTAGACAACCAAAAAGAAAAGGCATGATATCAATGATTTAGCAGAAGACATTACTTTTGGATGATTGCACACTCATATGAAATGGATTAGGGAACTGAATGATCAATGTTTTCCCAAAACCTGCATGACCCTCTTTAATCAATATTTATGATAGATAGAGTTCAGAGAAACAGTTCTAATAAATTGTCTCGTGCCAAATATAAATGAACTAATACCAGTTAAAGACTTATAGAAAAACTGCCGGCCACTAAACTGCAGAGTTGAAGATACTGATGCCAGCCGACAAGAAAATATCATGCATGACATTGACAAGTGCTAAAAGGTGTCAGAATGAGATATAACCAAATCAGAAACTATGCAGTATCAAATGACATTATTTGGTTCCATTAGTTTCAAATCCTCCAAAGTCCAAAATATTGAAGCAAAATGGCAAAGGCATCAACAGCCTTTCGAAACTTAAGCATAAGTGTAAAAGTAGTCTGAACGTAATAAACTATGCACTTATGACGCATGAAATGAAAATAAATAAATAAAAGGAATAAAGTGCTATATGACCTTCATGGGGGCTAGCGGTCAAAAAGTGTGATGGATTTAATAAATAATGGTCACCAACCTAGGATTTAATATCCAATAAGTTTCTTTTGGATCCAAACATTATAAAATTAGACGAGTTTGTCCGTGAGATCAGTCGAGGTGCACGTAAGCTGGATTAGGCACTCACAAATATCGGAATAAAAAAACAAAGGAATGAAGGGCTTAATCTAAGAAATTGTATAAAGATTTAGATATCCCCTTCTCTTTATATTGAAAAAAGACTCTTCTACGTATGTTCGAGGCAGACTTAGAGGTTGCCTTGCGTCACTTGATATGGGGTGCCTCCCTTGCACCATGCCTAGGTACACGTTTTAAATCCATGAATATTCTAGCCAGCAAGATAGAAAAGAGGCCTAGAAAATTTGACAAAAGAAGAAATGCCTATTAACCTTTTAGAAGCACCACAGGTTTCATTACTTTCAGCATTAGCCCAGAGTCAAAGGTTCATGTGAAATAATTTCGAATCAATGTACAATATAAGCACATTATTTACATTTCATATTTCTAGAAAGAATGAAAACTATGATATGATTGATTCAAATCCAACCTACCCCCCCAGGTTACTATATGCATACATTCATATATATTTATATAAATATACTTTTAAAAGAAACTGCCAAACATTATTTGGATGTTATGATATTTGATACTTGAGGTAGAAAAGAAATAGAGAGAGAAACATGGCCTTACCCAGCAAAATAGTAAGTTTTCTCTATAGTCTCCCATTAGAAAATCTATAACCATGTCCACATTTCTCCTGAAAAATTGTGTACACACACTCAGGAAAAAATCGTCTAAAAAAGTAGGCTATCTTAGTAAAATGACAAATGAAACAATGCATAAAATGATTTGCAATTCACAACCAGAGAAGGCAGGAAAAGTAAAATGTAAAAATAAATTAAGCTGTCAATTGAACATTACCGAGTTCTTGACGACCAAACACCCACCTCGAATCTTTCAAAACAAAACTTAATAAAATCATCACAAAATGGCCTCTTGAACACTGAGAGAGAAACAAAGGCAATTCACTATTGAGCTTTTAAGGAAAATGAAATAAAGGAATGTAATTGTGGATCATGACCTGCTTTTTGTCTTATTACAATGTCTGGCTTATATCCAGGTGGAACGTAACAAATAAAATCTGCAAGCAGTCCATTTACATCGAGAACAAGAAGCTTTTTCCTCGTAGATCCAATAGAGTCTCCTTTCTCTGAAGTATCCAAAACCAGAGACGGAGTTTTCTCTTCAGCCATAGCATTAACACCACTGCTTGTCTCACCAGAAGCTGTGAAACATACAACTTCTTCCTTCGCAGTTTCAGCATTTTCCAGTTCAGGAGGAACGCAGGAAGGAGTTGACATAATCAGTTCCTTGCTCGTTGAAGCTTCATCATCATGCTCACCAACTGAACAGCGAACAGAAGCTTCCTCCACAGGGTCTTCCACAATCTTTTCTGAAGCATTATTACCAAATGTGTCATTTATTTGTTCTACATCTAAACTTTTCAACGAACCATCCCCCTCGTATTCCTGCTCATTACATGGCCAATGATAATCAGGGTCAGAGAGTTTTTCTCTAGAATGAACAACCTTCCTCACATCCATCATCTCCTTGCTCAGTTCTTGGGCGACAGTGTCAATGTTTCCTTGATCAGGTACCTCATGATCTCTCAAACCACCTGGATCTTCAGAGATCCCAGAGTCTTCTTTGTAAGAATTCATAGAACTTGGCTCTTCCATTTCAACACTATATCCAACAACATTTTGTTTTGCATCTACTGCATTCGGGATAAGATTATCAGAACCATTAATATTTTCATGCTCTGTATCTGTATCGTTGGACAAATTTTGGTTATCATTATGCTCCTCTTCATGACCATTCCCTTTTGAATTACATATCTCTGGAAGAGTTTTTCCTGTTTCAGATTCCAACTTTGTGCATATAACTAACGTGGCATCTGGAGAAAGATCGTTTTCAGACAGAATTTTATCCATTGAAGATGCATATTCAAAACCAGAACAAACACTACCCGTATTGTTTCCTTCAGAAGCATCATCAAACTGCTCTTGCTTTCTCTTTTTCATTTTATGTTCCAACCCTTCGCTTGTATCACATTCTGAAATATCCATGACCAATATTTCCAGATATTTTGCAGAAATCCAACACTATATCCTCATAAATTCAAAAAGGTAAGTTCTCTGAGAACCATTCAAGTATTTCCTTGAAGGAATTTTCTCCTACCTGATATATATATATAAAATAATAAGGTCATTAAAATCAGAATATCTATCTCATTTCTATGCCTAATCATAGATATTTATCACTGAGAAGCCCTATAGCCTAACTTCTCTGGATCTTTGTTCCTTTTCTAACTCCAGTTCAAACCCAGCACAGGGTCATTAAAAGTAAAAAGTTTCAAAGCACAGCAGCTTACAAAGACATTATTTGTTTTACTTCAGAACTACAACAAAGCCATTAATACATGTAATCAGGCATATACCAGAAAAAGAAAGACAATAAAAGATCAAGGAGCTGATTCTAAGCTATTTCGGCAAATAGCAAGGTAAACGTTAAATCTTGAGGTTACTTACAAACACAATTGCAAAATTCCCTTTCTAAAACTTAGAATGCCCCATTTCAGATAGATTCACCCTCTTATTGTCCTCAAAACAAGACAACTCCTCTTCTCTTAGTAAAAACCAGAGTGCCAACGAGCTCAGACGCAATCAAATCGAAGTCAAAATCAACAACAGCGACAGTTAAACGAGCAAAACTCAGATAAGTTTGAGCAGTCATGGGCAAAGATAGTCTTCCAAATGAGCATCAACAGGCAGGACAAGTCAAACCCATCTCAAAATAAAGAAAACCCATTTGAATTCCCATCAGAACTTGACCCAATAATGAAAAAAAATCAGCATGGGAATTAGGTAAAAGCGAGAGAAAGACAGAGACTTAACAGATCGAACATGGGATCAGAGGAACAAGAAATGAACTGAAACTGTTGGCAGGAAAAAAGAGAAGAGTGTGGCATTGAATGTCGTTGGATGAAAGCTCAAAATTTCTCTTCTTTTGTTGGATGTAGCGCCGTCGTTCTTCTCGGGGGCAGCCCATTTGCGAATCGGCGGCTCACTGACCATCAATCTTCTCCTCTGATTTTTTTTTCTTTTTTTTTTTCATTATCAAATATATTATATGCTTCTCATTCTATTTATATCTCATAAGATTGTGACGGTTTAACTCATAAAGTTTATATTTTTATGTTTTTCGTATACATATTACTTTTATTCAACTTTAAAATTTACTATCTACATATCTCGATAAGAAATGATGAAAGACAAAATACAATCCTAGAATACGTTAGAAACTAAAATATTTGTGATTTGAATATTTTAAATCATTGTAATAAAACAAACGGGAAATAACATAAAGAAAAAGAAAACCAAGAGTTATTGAATATATAAGTAAATAACGAAAAGAAAACAATTATGTTACCTAGTAAGCGAATAAGTCTACAATATCGACATTTGGCAAAAAAATGCTATTTGTAAGTATCACAATGTCTATAGCATCTACTAAAAGGAGTAGTCAATAAACAACTTTTCAACACCGTCTTTTTTTTATCTGAAATTGATACACCTTAAATGGTAAAAGTTATAAACTATGAGCTTCGTAATATTAATTTACAATCCTCGTTATGTTTCGTTTGAAAAAACTTCATATGAAGGTTATAATTATATCAATTAAACTTCTTGTTTCTCTTCAAATTTTCTTCGAGAGTTGTCTAAGCACTTACTTTCGCAGTCCATTTCGTAAAACCAAAAATTAAGAAGCCTACACCTATTTAGAAATCATAATAAAAGATCTAATTTGATTTGTTCGTAAGATAATTTGGTGATCAATTTTAACATAAACTTAGTATTAAATTGATTTAATTATTAGTTATTATAAAAATCACTGGTTACCTCTATAATTATAATTATAGATCTAGATGTCAAATACCATCCCATCAAATTATATCATTAAATACTAAAAGATTTTTAATTCATCTAATGAAGTAAGAAAATATGTCAAATCAATTGTGTTCTCCACTATTGGCTTGTCCAGGCTAAAGTTTAATTCCAGTAGTGAATGAGCTTCTCTGTGTTTCCAAACAGGTTCTAATAATGGTCCCCTATTTTCATTTGCTTTATTACAATTTGCATCCATTACAAATTTGAATACAAAAAGTGAAAACATGGAATAGAAATTTCAACAAAAGGGTATGCTATACATGTGATTTCATGTGAATAAAGATCTGCCAAATTGTCCCCCAATGGACTGTCATTAGGCAGTGTGACATATAGTAACTGTCACATAAGTTAAATCAACAAATCATGTAATGAAAAGAAAATGGATTAAACCGATTTGACAAATGTATTCATTAAAAAGAAGAAGATAATGTAGGACGAGACGGTTAAGAAAGAAGTTGGTGAGTATTGTATAAGGGACCTCATTAGAGATATATCGGAGTTATTAGGAGAATATTGGTTACCAGCTAAAATATACCTAATCAACAAAAGGATCTCACCTAACAAGAGTATACTCGAGTTCTAAATTTCACAGGATATTGATTGAACGAAACATGAAGATGACATAAATGGATACATTTCTCAAAGTTTAGGTTTAAATTAATTTACATTTAATACAAATTTGAACAAAAGAAAGTTAAAACGTGGGTTAGAAATTTCAACAAAGTGGCAGCATACATGTGATATCATGTGAATGAAGATCTGCAAATTGGCTCTAATGGATAGGCATTAGGAGGCAATGTGACATATGTTAACTATCATAAGTTAAATCAAAAAATTATGTGCTGGAATGTAAGTGTATTAACCATTCTACACAACACGATTTTCGAGTCCAAAAGATCTTCCAACATTCAAAAACGTCCCCGGCGAACTCGGGCCCAGGCTAAGGCTGCAACTGCAGCACCCCCCAGGTGGGCAGATCCTGAAATTTGGCTGTCATTCTGCCAAGAACATACAGGCATTATAAATTTGTCTAACAGGAGGAGGCCAATTATATGTAACAGAGAAGAAATGAAGGTGGAGTTGGATGGATAAGTTTAGGCATTCAATTAAACATCATACCTCTAGTATCCTCAACATGTCTTTTCCAATGAGAAAAATGCCCTGTAATGAAACCACAAGGTCTCTTTTAAGATTTTCATGGTGAACTGTGAATCTTTGAGCTATTTAGAGTTGAGCATACCAGTACGATGGCAGGAACAGGTATAACAAAATTGAGATAGAGGGTCGACTTTGGGAAGAGGAACATATGAAGCAGCATGATAGCATTTACAGCTCCACTTGCGCCCTACGTGATCAAGCAAAACAAATATCAATGTGATTTGCATTCTAAGTGATCAAGTTCTACAAAGTATGTTGATGTTCGAAAGTCAAAGGTGATAAGTACAATGTAGGATTAAAGGAACAAAGTCGCATATCCAACCAACAGGAGAGAAACAATGCACACAGAGCATACGACATAGGGATATTTTGGAAAAACAAGTTTCACGTCGGAAGTATGTTTATTAAGGAGATAACTGAGGCCTTCAGTTGGCTTCTACAGTTGAAAAAGTGTAAAAAAACTAGAAGTATTTTCAAAAAGCATACCAATCCTTGTGCTCGTACTGAGTCCTTGCCCTGAAACGGCCGGTTCTGTAGAAAGCAGAAAACCAGCAAACAATGTTTACGATTCAGTTCTAAAACAACCAACAATTGGCAAATAGCTAGCATCAATATATCCTTTTTCTGAAGGATAAGAAATGGATATGTATATTCATCAAAAGAGAGAAAAAGAAAAACAGCCTAAGAGCAGGGCTGAGGAAACCCCCTCCCACAAAATGGACAAGTATATTCATGAATCATAAATATATCAAGAGAAGTCACATCAAAGATGGTTTATTCCAGTGGCAGATGAACTGCTCTTCTACCATTGTGAATGAACAATTGGTATCAAAGTGCCCTCAACTACATGAAAGAAACCAAATGAAGCTCAGGTTCTAGATTAGTGCACTGCATCAGCATAACATACATTTAAATCAATTTTTTATGCAGCCTTTGCATCATATCAAAAGCAGTTACACCTCTGCAACCCGAAAATTTTGCATGATGACCGTTACAGCATCATACACAATTTGCATACCTTTGAGGACGATGCTTGAAACAGATGATACGCCAAGTAAAATGCTGACCCACCGATTGCTCCAGCCAGATACAATTTCAACAAATACTCAGAACCAAATTGCCTACCGATCTGTTAAAGGCAAAACATATAAGATCAAGTATTAATGCCAAAAAGGCTGGGGAAAAGGTCAGTTTTAACACTAGTGGGGTATTGTCATATTCTGGAAAGACCGAGGCTAAAAAGTAAAGCTAACTTTATAAGTAACATATAAGCTCGTGAGACAAACAGAATGGATTGGATTATAGTTCACAAGTAGACGAAGTGTGAAATTGGGATGAGCAATTCCTTGGTGAACACTGAGTTTTTTTAAAATACTTTTGACCATTTAACCAATTACCACACTATATCCACAACATAACGAAAGTTTGAAGGAAAAGAAATCTTTTAACAGGTTTGAGCACATTTCACACATCCAAAAGCCATCTCAAGCTCACCTTATCAAAACCAGAATCAAAATGTATTACTCCAAATCCAGTATGAACTCTAAAATTAGCATACAAGACACTCATAACGTTCATTTATCAATATTTATTGAAGCAAAGCAAGTTCTTTCAAAAGTCTTTTTATTCATAACTCATAAGGCATAACTTTAAGATAGAATGTCTTGTTAAAATATTACCATAGCTACCTCAAAATGAGATAATACCAAAGAAAAGAAAAGGCAGAAAATAAATAACTAAAATATTATACTGAAAAAATAAAAAATAAATAAAAAAACTAAAAGACTATGAGTAGAAAGGAAAGGCAACTACAAGATTACAATATAAGCCAAAGCCAAAGAGAGGAAAGTGGTAAAGATCAAATCATAACAAAAAAAAAAAAAGACTATATAAAGCACACAAATATAAACAGACAAGAAAATAAAATAAAATGAATTAAAAATCGGGACCTAGTAGAAGTTCGAAAAAAGATAGCCATACGTTCATCCCAAAGAAGTATAGTCCAATCATGTTGGATACTATATGGCCAATATCTACGTGACTGAAGGCTGATGTAATCAACGTATGTATGCGGCCGCTTCTAACATTTTCTACTGAAATCTGCGTAGAGAACATTGAAACACAGAAAATATAACGTTACCAATAGAGAACAGTTGAATTGTACTTTGAAGCTTTGAAGCTTACAACTCCAAAACGGCATTAATATCTTAACATTTCCACAAATATTTCTCAAACCATGGCTATCGATTTGAAATGATAATGATCATAATTTATACTGATGATGATGTTAAGTTGTCAACTATTAAGGCCATTCATCTTGAGAAGTCTCGAATGTCCATATGGTAGAAATCTCAAATTCAATGTTTCGCTTCCAAGAATGTGGTTTACCAAGTATTGTGGCCTGGGTGTTTGAGATGCCAATGGATGAAATGAAATGTTTGAGTTGCAAGTTATAGAGGCATTAGTGGAACAAATGGATGTTTTGTCACCATTATCTGGAGAAATCTGATGTACTTTTTTTCTTAGTTCAACATTGCAGCGGTGGAAATTGAACAATTAACCTTTGTGAATGGTAATTGGTGCCTTTAATCAAACAAAACCAACATGAGTATATCTTGATTCCTAGTCATGCAAAATACCCATATATCTAGATTTCTAGATTTCTAGACATTCTTGACTCCCATGATCCTGATTCCCTCATGAATGGTTGGTTTCCCGAAAACCCTGACTCCCTCATGCATGGCCCCTTAAGAGAAATGGATCCTAAGAAAAATGAGAGGTGAGCAGAAACAATGTCTATACATGCCTACAATTCTGAGGCATGTAATTGCAATCGAGGACTTACAGTAAAATTTTTTGACATAAAGATAGGATCAGCAATCCGCCAGAGAAGGAAAACAGCAACATTAGCTATAATCAATCCCAAAACCACATCATTAGGCGCCAGCCTTTGGAACCATGATCGCCTGTGAATAGGAGAAACAAAAATAAGAACTTTCCCCAATAATCAACACTGTTTATCAGATATCAAGCATCCTCCCCTTTCTTAAAAGATAATAACCTGTTTTTTTGTTTTCAATACTAAAAGATTCACCAACCCAATCCAAATGTATATGAAGTTATTTTGATTTGGTTATACAATAACTTAAAGTAACACGTGATAATAACCATGCTAATCCTAAAATAGCAAAGAAAGAAGTTTCATAACAGCGAGCAGTAAGAGTCTACATGCCATGAAGAACACCAAAAATACAGTGCTAGTCTCCTATGAAAAAGAAAGCATCATATGATGTCATCCCTATAGGTCAGGTTCAAAAATTTCAAATTTCAGGAACTCCCAAGATCAAAGAATAACCGTTTGTGTTCTAATACTTGCACAAAACCCAGATAATATTTAGTGAAACTGCACTAATTGGGTACAAAGAAATAGGAGAGGATGAACTTATTTGACCAAGTAGAAGTTTCCCAATTTCTTTGAACTATTTAGACTTGCCAGTAGCTCATGCAATCAGTCAATTTAATTGAAATGCATAACAATGTGCGACGGAAGGCACACCGTTTGCAAACTTCAACAGGAGAGTGCAATTGGGAAAAATCAAATTCACCATTGAAAGTTGAAATTATGAGCACTATGATATTCAACGCTAAATGAGTTGATTTAAACAAAGACTTCTCATTTTTCAGCGAGAATTCAATTGGGTCTTTTTTGTACGGATGGCCCCCTTACAGCGACCCAAATGAAAAATGGCTTTAGGGTTTAGGGTTTAGGTTCATTTTTCATTGCTCAACGAAATATGGTCTTCTGATTGCGTCAACACCATGTGAAGTTACCGGTTTGTCCCTAAGTTTAGTCCACTTCCTAGGGCCACTTGCTACACGCTTTGAGTCTACTCGATCCTCGATGCTCGACACACGCTCCCTCATTCCACAAGTTAACGAAAAAATAAATACATTTTTTAACTACTTCACACGTGATGTACTCGATGCATTTTAACCTATTGCTCGCTACACAATCGGATGGATTGAATACTTAAACAAAAAGTTCACTTTTGTGCTATCTTAACGTTTACTCTCCTCGTTTCGAAAATTCTGGTGCTCTCTAGTTGTATCCTCCTCAACTCCAATTCATCATTTTCTTCTGATTCATCATACTTCTTGAAGTCTCTGATACTTGCAAAAGATAACAATCATTGTGAAGCACATGCATGTTAGATGTTGCTCAATACTCGGTCTTAGTTGAAGCGTATTCATATCGTTTTTTTGTCCCATTGTGGAGTTCAAAATAGAATCTACATTCCGTTTGTTGCCTTCCTTTTCAGTATGAAGAACTAGGGATTGCTTCAACTAAAACTAAGTATCGAGCAACTTCTAACATGCATGTGCTTTACAATGATTATTACCTTTTGCAAGTATCAAAGACGTTAAGAGAGTAAATGTTAAGAGAGCACAAAAGTGAACTTTTTGTTTAAGTATTAAATTTTTAAAACCGGATGGAATTGAGGATCGTGTAGCGAGCAATAGGTTAATGTGCATCGAGTACAATCGTATATCGAGTATTTAAAAAATGTATTCATTTTTTATTAACTCGTGGAACGAGGGAGCGTGTGTCGAGCGTTGGAAATCGAGTAGACGTGAAGCGTCTAACAGGTGGCGCTTGGACAGGGGCAAACCGACACCTTCACATAGTGCGACGAAATCAAAAGGCCATATTGCTAACGAAATGCGTGTCATTTTTCATATCGACCCCTGCAAAGGGGACATCCGTACAAAAAAAAAAAAAAACAATTCAATTGTACATGTAAGAAGTTAATTTTCAGATAAAACAGCCAAAGTTGCAAACTAGCAAAAAGAACAAACGCATTACCTGCCTCCCCATTGATGAACAAAACCAGGTTTCAACTGAAATTTCAATTTCGAAAATAGGGTTCCCGTAAATAGGGACCGGCTTTCTACTGCACTCTTCATCGACCCCTTGAAATGGGTATTTGAAGGATTCACAATGAATCGCTTTCCAACCACCGGAACTGAGAAAAACCCATGAATTTTCTGGGAAAATTTTCGATGTGAACTCCATGAACGCGAGTGATCCTGAAGTGGGCGAGTGACGAAAGAGCCAAAGAAATGGTTTTGGTTATGGGTTCTCACTAGTGTGGAAAAAGAAGCGCAATCCTTACAATGTAGAGAGTTGGCGTAGGAATTCGAAAGCCTTGATGCAAGTTTGCGAGCAAAAAGCTTGTTCATTTTGTTCTTGATTATGAGCTCTGGTTGGGAGTCAATGAAATTCCTTTCTTCATGAATTGATGTTTGATGAAACAGGTTTATATTTGGAGTGGCTATGGCTTCGTTGTTTCTACAAATAGCAGAATTACGATACACCCAACTTTGAAGTCTCCCTCTCCCCTCCCTCAAAGGCTAAGTAGCATGTGCTGAGATTCCACAAATTCATTACAGCATAAGTGTGGATTACCCTTCTTATTACTGATTAGTTTAGAGATAAATCTCGTTCTATCAAATCTCGTTTACTAAATTTATTTTTCTATTTTCAAATATAATAAAGTAAATTAAAATATTAATAAAGTATAACAAAATATTATAATTTATTTACGATATGAACCAAAATATACACAGGTAGGAGTTCATCTTAATATAGATTATGATATCTTGAAATATTTTTGTTTTTTTTTTTTTGAGTTTTTGTCATTTAAAATATTTTTCCTTTAATATGCATCTTTGAATGGCAAGTTTGGTCTTTATAGTTTGAAAAATGTATATAATTTATAATCAAAATCTAATCAGTTTGATAAATCAGTTAGTACATTTATCTTTTACAATCGCAAAGATAAACAACGAACTTCGACATGAAATACAATACATGTATGCCTTGTTTTGAAACTTTTAGATATGTTTTAATTATCACCTTAGCTTTGAAAATTGTTTGTCCTATTTCAGTGAATTAGTTAACTTTTCAAATATAAGTATATTACTTAATCAGTAACATCTAATACATCAACCCATAAAAATAATCTAGAGTTACTTCATTCAAATATACCAAACCCATCCTTCCTACACAAGCATGTTCTAAAATTCAACACAAACTTTAAAACAGGAGTTGCATTTATTATTGATCTTCTTTCACTTTCTGTTTGAATTTTCTCAGAAAGTTTTAGACAGGTTTCTGTCAACTGAAGAACATTTGGTGTGAATTACATAATCCTAAAGTCTATTTTCAGTCTTTCTCATCCTACTCATCAGTGTTGTTGCAGTAAACACAAAACAAATGTAAAACACAAACATCTTTCTTATAAAAGAACTCATGACTAAATAAAACAGGAGCATTCTTAGTGCTGTGGTAGGAAGAAAAGGGTATGAGCTTTCTATCAATCATTGAAGCAAAAGTAATTTTTGCCTTATGTTGTTTTTGTATCTTGCAGTTGCCTTTTCACTAGTGCAGTGTAGACACCATCCTTGCTAAGAAGTTCTTCGTGTGTTCCACTTTCAACGATTTGACCATCAGAAACGACGGCAACGATATCTGCAGTCTTGACGGTAGATAGCCTATGAGCAATGACTAGGACAGTCCTGCCTTTCATCAGAGAATCCATTGCATCCTAAAACATGTCCATCGATGAGAATTTAGAATGATAGATATGAAATCGGAAACGAGGCAGGGTAATTTTTAAGTTTCTAAAACCAAACAAAAGTATTCACAACAAACCTGTACTAGGTGTTCACTTTCAGCATCTAGAGCACTTGTGGCTTCATCCAAAAGGAGGATTCTTGGGTTCATAAGTAGAGCTCTTGCTATAGCTACTCTTTGTTTCTGACCGCCCGAAAGCCTCACCCCGCGTTCTCCGACATGGGTTTTATACTTCTCAGGGAAGTTTGATATGAAGTCATGTGCATTGGCCATTTTCTGTCATTTCAGTAGTTTAAGTTAAACAATAGGTTTAGCCCTACAGGTTTCCAAGAGGCAAAAGGACATAAGATCTTACAGCTGCATTTTCTACATCAATGCTATCAACTTTGCCATCTAAACCATAGGCTATATTCTCCTCTATGGAGCAGTTGAAAAGAACAGGCTCTTGGCTGACAATACTGATCTGCAATCGACAAGTAGATCATCAAAATTCAAAACAAGATCATACAGACTAGATTCGTAACATTAACCTCGGACTTTCAATCAAGTTAGAAAAGTAACTATTATATAAACTTCTTATCCTTACCCTTTTGTGTAAATGGTCATGTGATATCTCTACTAGAGGAACCCCATTTATCAGAATCCGTCCTTTAGTGGGATCATAAAATCTTTCGATCAGGTTTGCTATGGTGGTCTGTGGCAAACAAAGAAACATGCACTGTGCTAAGCGTGCTTTTAGCACGTAATAACTCTAAGATTTCTTTTCATAACCAGAAAAGAAGAAACCGGCATTCAGCAAAAGAAAGTAAATTACTTTTCCACCGCCACTCGGACCAACTAGAGCTACTTTAGAGCCAGGCTGCAATCTCAATGATATTCCCTGTACCATGGAAGTTGTAATAATTCAATAACACTACATAAACTGTCCCCACATACCTACAATTTAACATAGCAGGTACCTTCAGCACAGTGTGATTAGGGCGGGATGGATATGCAAACCAGACATCGTCCAACTCAACTTCTCCATCTTGATCACTACATTAAATGACAAATGTCATCGTTCAGCTCCTTTTGAAAAATCGAAGCGAACAGCTCGCTTCTGTTCATGTGTCACATTTGCTCTTATTTAATAGAATTAGTCATCTCAATAACTAATAAAATAATGAAGAAACTCCAAATAGTAAATACTAACCCAATGCTCAAGAAACAAAAAAGCCTAAACGTAAGAACGATCCAAACACTCCCCTTCAATATAGAGAAGGAAGTTTCATTTTCAATTTATAGAAACAGAAAAAAGCATACCCAATGGGGCACTTGTTTCCTGAATTTGTCATTGTTGATACACGATCAAGGAGCTGAAAAACTCGTCTACTAGCTCCAGCAGCTTTCATGGCTACAGTGTACAATCCTGACAACCCCGATACAGAACTTCCAACTACAAACATGTTGATTGCAGTTACTTTTATTGTTCTCTATGAAAAAGTAAAGCACCATAAAACAAAGAAATTTTACCAGTTAAACTATAAAGGATGAAAGATGTTAGAGATCCCGGACTCATGAACCCTTTGATAGTCAGGTTAGCTCCATATATCACGACGATAATCACAGATAAGGTCGATGCTGCATAGAGACCTCCAGAAAATAATCCAACCACTTTCTGTTAAATGATAAGATTGTGATGAAGAGCTATTAGCCTCCAAGAAAGATAGAAACTTGCACATGCTCAAAAAGATACTTTTCACTTCCAAAATAAACTCACAGCTTGTGTTAGTCCAAGTTGCAATGTCTCCTCGACTTTCTGAGAGTACCGTGATATTTCATAGGATTCTTGAGCAAAAGATCTGACAGTGCGCACGGCACCAAAAGATTCCTAAAACAAAAGCATAACAATGACTTTCTCTGTCTTTTTAATCTGGATTCCATGGTGTAAGATAATAACCAACTTGTTCACACAATGTGGATTTATACCTCAGCAATTGAAGCACAGACAGCTGCTGCTGCTTGAGTCTTGTGAGAAAGCTCACGGAGGAAGCGACCAAATTTACGAACAGCAACAGAAATAACAGGGACAACAACCAAAGCCAATACTAGAAATGATAGACCAGATAAAACAATGAGTGTATTGGGACCCAAAAAGTTGCATGTTAACTATTTCTGCTTCAATGTTCAAATTCTTACATGTTAACTTCCAAGAAGTTGAAAACATGAAGGTCAACCCAATTAATGCAGTTGATAGATTTCTTAGGGCCTCGGAAAGATTGGTGGTTGCTGCATTCTTAATGATTTGGGTATCCTCAGATAGCCTACTGAGAAGTTCCCCTGTTCGAGTAACGTCAAAGAAAGCTATTTCCTACAAAATTCAACAACCGTTACAGAAATATTTCATGCTATAAGTAATGAACATAAATTAGGCATTTTAGCTTTTTGTTCCCATTTTTCCATTGGGGTGTACCTGATTAAGAAGATGAGTAAACAAATTCTTCCTTAAGCGAGCAACAACTCTCTCACTAGCAGAAGAAAATAACCAAGCTCGAATAGCTGAGCACACCGAACTGGAAATCACATTTTTCATCAGTGAGTGCCATAGTACTGGATCTAACATAGTTAGAATTGCCCAGGAATATGTTTTAAATAGACATCTAAATCATAAAGCAGAGTGCCAATTAACAACCAAAGCTATTAGTCTCCCCTTCTATCTGGTTTGGGTTTTGCCAAGAAGAACCCCATGGCAGTTTTATACACAAGACAATGACTCCACATATTATGCCTCAAGTTAAAAAGGTGTAAACAATCATACCCAACTAAGACGATCGATGTGATGTATACAATGGTGTTAGTGACTTCCTTTAGAGCTTTACTCTTCTGTTCTGGCGTGTCTATATCTCCAGATACAATGTCAATAATCTTTCCACCAAATTTTGGCTGCAGGATCAGCAATCCAAAGTGTATTATACAATAGTAAAATCATAACTAAGTTCATGGCCATAATTTCAATTTCATGACCATGGAATAAATACATAAGAACACCCAAAAAAATGCATACGATCAATATACTTGTCGTGGAAGCAATCAGAAGAGCAATGGTAGCAATTATCAACTTCCCCACTTCAGGCTTGGCCTGCAATACAATTTAGATGCTGAGCACTTGAAAGATTTTGACAGCAAAATCGATGGCTTCTGCCAACGAAACACCTACTCACTTACAAGTGAAAGTACTCTGCCAAATCCAACATTTGCGGGCTGAAATTTGCAAGCATAATAGTCAACATCAGAAAACAAAAAAGACACAACTGGTTAAGTGAATAATCCCCTTCAATGAAATCTTCACTTCACTGAAGATCTAACAGGAACATTACCGGCACAGCATCCCCATGTTCCAGGTCTGTTAACTGACGATCATCCGATGCGCCATTGCTCTTTCCCCCTCCCTACAAAAAACAAGGAAACATAAACAAAAACCAATGAACACCCAAGTAAACATATACATAAACATCAGCATTATGAGCACCATGAACAATTTGTTCATCCATTTCAAGCTACAAAAAGTAACCACGGAACTTCGAAAGTGATGCTAGGTTCAAAATCATTTCCAAATAAGCAGGAACAATAAATTGAAATTCAAATGAAGCATAAAGCAAAATAGTAAAAACAAGGAAACAAAATAAAAACTAAAGAACACACACGTAAACATATACATAAACATCAGCAATCAGCAATATGAGCACCATTAACAATTTATTCATCCATTTCAAGCTACAAAAAGCAACTCACGATACTTTGGGAAGTGGTGCTATGTTCAAAACCACTTTCGAAAAAGAAGCCACAAGAAGTTGAAATTCAAACGAAGCATAAAGAAGAACTATAAAATCTCACAACAGAAACCAAATAAAGTAAGCAACAGAAAGCATTCCATCGATTCATTCAAAAGGGACAAAATAATTTTTAACAAACACCATGGAAATGGAAAAAATAGCTTACCCCGCGATCAAGCAGCGGAACTCTTTGGCTTCCCATGCCTCTCATCGTTGCAAAACTGTTGAATAAGCGACTAAAACTTCAGAAAAATCAGAGCCGGCCGACGAGGGGTGCTGCTAAAGTCAAATTTTTGTGGAGCTTTATGCTCCATAGACGAAGATTAAAGGACCCAAATGACAAATTATGAATTTTATATAAAGCCTATGCTGATGCTGACAAAAGTTGTGGAGAAGTTTGCGAGGCCACTTAATTGAAGAATCGCTCTCCGCCCCTCCTTGAGATGATTACGGGAAAGAGACAAATCCCCATTTCTTTCTTTTATCATTATTAATTTCATCGATCGATTTTAGCCAAAAAAAAAATACCTTTTTTTTAAATCACATTGTTTGAATTTTCTGGTGAAGGGTGTAAGAGTTTTATAATTTATCCTAAGTTTAGGCATATTTGTTTGACTACAAAATCGACAGAAAATCAGACAAAATACTGAAAATCTGTACTTTTTCCTCATTAACAAAACATATTTTTGTTTGTTCTTTGAGATTCAGTCTTTTAAATATGTTATCTATCCAATAAAAAACAAATGTATCTGAAGATCTATTATCATCTTATTATTTCAGATGAACATGGATTAGATTGATTCTTTTTTCCTTGTTTTAAAGTTTTTAACTTTTTTGAACAACTTTAAAATAAAATAAAATAAAATAAAACAAAAAATCTTTGTTGAACATGCTTGTGATTTGGACTAGAGTTTATGTACAAAACAGGGATTAATGTTCATTTAAAATATGATTAAGAAAATTGTGCTCTTGATTTTTTATTTTGATAAACTTATGGTTGATTTATACTTTAGATTTTTTATTTTATCAAATTAGATCCTCGAGTTAAATAAGTGTTTCAATTTTTACCTTCGATTTTATTTTTGCTAATTTGTCCATTTACAGAAGAAATAACAGTCTAGTAACCTTCTTAAATTTTTAATTTCAATAAAATAATGTTTTGCTTAAAGTAAGTTCAACTAATACACAAATTAAAACATTGAATAAAATTAACTTTATTTGAAAGTGATTTTGCCATTCTCTTTAAAGCAAAGTATCCAAATATGGCCGGAGAGGAAAAGGGGCCAATGTTTTTCTTAAGAGAGGCGTTTGGGCCTTTCTTGACCATGTTGGGCCGAAAACCACGTGTAGACTGGACTGGATTCTACTTGAAAGAATGGGCCTTATCGTCCCAATTCAAAATTGAATTTCCATGTTTATGGGCTAACAAGAGAAATATAATTTTTCAAAATTTCATTTTAGAATTCATATATGACTTCATATGTGACTGTAATGGGTATCAATTTTAGAAATAATAATCAAGTGTACAGCAATATTTTTAAAAAATTATTATATATGTTAATATTTTGATTCTAATTGTTATATTTGCAATTGTCTATTTTTTTCCCGTTGTTTGTCAAAGTCGACCAATACTAGTATGGTATAACGTATTATGTAAATGCACCGAATTCGATGAAAAAACATATATATACACATATATACACATATATATATATATGTATGTATGTGTGTGTCCTAAGTTAAAGCTGCATTAATAAAGTTAATGATATTTTTGCCTTGAAATATGTAAAACATGTCTCTAACACCCCAACCATTTTGAGCCTTTGAAACCTAAAAACCCAACACAACCTTTGCCTTTTCAATATACTGTTCGTTTGATGTTTCCTAAACCCCATATTTGATTTCTCAAACTTTTTTTTTATTATTTTTTTTACTATTTATATACCACTCTCTAGATATTGATCGATTTTGATTAGTGTTATAACTGACTGATTTAGTTTGATTTCTGTTTCTTTAAAGGTTGGAATCTTCTGACACTCTTGTATATGAAATTAGAAAATTTGTATTTTTAATTCTTATGATTTAACTGTTTAGGTTTATGAATTTTCAAACGTAATAATTTTTACTTTTGAGATTTGCTTTTAATAGTGTTGTTGATCACTCACCGTTTTGTTTCTCTCTAACTAATCACTACAAAAAAGTTGACGTAACACCTATCTCTTTTTTCTTTTTATTTGTTAATTTTGATTTTATTTTAAATGATCAAACTTAAAAAAAAATGTTATTTTATCTAAACCTCTCATAGATAAATTTATCGAACTTAAAAACCCAGTAACTCAAATACGATTTACACCAAATCTCAAACATCAAAAGTATTACATTTTCAATAAAATTTACTCGATCGTAATTAAGAAATTTCGTGCAACCCCACATAAAATATAATATTTACCTTACATTATTATAAGCCTCAAGAAAGCAAAGACACTACGTTAATGGACCATCATGCAAACAATTATAGTAAGAAATTAGTAAATGCTTGTCCACAAGACATTATTACAAAAAGCAAATAATAATGGACAAAACTTTGAGTTGACCAAGTCAAAGGTTAAATTGTGTTTGAATTTGTGAAATTTGTTTTATTTATATTTTTACTTAAAACCCGGTTGAGATGTCTCCAAGATTCCAACATGTTGACTTGGTCAAAGATATTTTGCCTTCACCAAATTAATATCTTAACTTATTGCTTTATTCAATGTTGTCCACTAGTTGTTTGTTGGATACATTACAACCTTTTTCATCATTCAATTTCTATATGATTAACAAAACCATAGCCTACTAATCTTAATTCCAAATCATCAACCAATATCCATTTTTTCAATCATAACAATTAAGAAAAAATACATTTTTGGTTCCTAGGTTTTGAGTTTAGTTTCTATTTAGTTATCAGATTTCAAAATGTTACACATTTAGTCCTTAAATTTTGATTTTAGTTTCAATTTAGTCCCTATGTATCAAAATGTTAAAAGTGTACTCTTAATATTTGAGTTTTGTTTCAATTTGGGTTATGAATTTTAAGATTTTATATTCTTAACCTCAATTATTGGTTAATACTCACGTAGAAACATTCATGACAATGTTTATTAATTAATTACGAAGTAAAATTTTAAAAGTAATGAAAAATAGTGAAATTTAATTAATTATATTTCGTATAATTATTTTAAATACATAGACGAAAATAAGTATTTAGTGAAAAATCGAGGTTAAAAATGTAAATAATGAAATCTAGGAATCAAATTGAAACAAAATTCAGATGTCAATGATAAAATTGTAACATTTTGAAACCTATAAACTGAATTGAAATCAAACTCAAAACTCAAAAACCAAAAATATATTCTTTTCATAACAATTCTAGTATATAGTAAAATTTTGGTTAAATGATAGATTCAATTGCATATGGGTCTCTATTTGTTTTGATCATTGTACTTTTAATTAACTTAGTTCATGTATCGTTAAGAAATGATTGTTGTAGTCTATTCATTTTTATTTGTATTTAATTTTTAATGAATAAAATGACCAATTTTTTATAAGTTCAAAGCGATATAGAGACTGAACCGTTAAAAGTTCAAAACCAAAATTAACGTACCAAAATAATTTTTTTAAAAAAAAAACCATTAAATGAATTACAAGTTTTATATTGGGTATACATATCTATGAATCAGTGTATTAAAAAAAAACATATAAAATACAATCAAATGATATTATAAAAAAGGGTATCCCATACAAGTTAGTGACCAAATTTATAATTTAATAATAATTTCAATTGAGGACCTTTGAAGTTAGAATTTATAAGTGTGTCCATAAGCTGTCGATAATTCTCAGACATTGCCCAAAGGTTTGTCTTTGCTCACCAATTAGTTGACGTAGAGCCATTGTAATCCAAGTATTGAATGTCTAAATAATTCAAATTTCAAGCACATTAACTAAGATTAACCGACACCCCACTTCTCAATTAAGCTTATTAATTAATCATTAATGTAATTAATTAACCAAAGAATGAACCTTTAATTACCCTGCTGCCTACTAATAGACCCAACATTTGTTAATTCCCACAAAGAAACCTACGTAGGATTCTTATGGTTAAAACCAAGACATTAACAGCTTTTATGGCCGAGATTATTCGTAAACAAAAAGGTTTTTTGTTTTTCTCGATGTACCTTTTCGAAAATTCACGAAATTATTATATACTTTTCGATAATAACATAATAATTTTGTAAGAAAAATGATATAATTATCTTTGAAAATTATTCATGCATGCATTTATAATTCTCAAACGTATGTAAATTAACGATTAAAATTAATGTATTAATGATTTTCGAAGAAAATTCTGGTTAAAATTCAAAATTATTCTATTTATGAAAAATTAAAACTACCCATATAACATTTTCTTATTTTGTTTTGTTTTGTAATTTGTATTTATTAAAATTAATTTTAAAAAGCTTAGTCAAATTTCGAAAACCACTTTTCTAACCTAAACTTTGACTAGGTCTTTGAACACTTTTTCAGGTAGTAGTTGAGAATGGAAATTATGTGTTTGGATTTAAACAGGGAATGAATTTTATATATTTGAAAATAAAGAGTTAATTATTTTAATTTACTTGGATATTTAGATATCCGGTCTAATTCAATTCAGTCTTTTAATTATGAATTCAATTATAATTTAATTTATATGGCGTAATTAAATGTTACCATTTTATTTTGAATTTGAATTTTGTTTCAATCTGGTCTTTAAGTTTCAAGGTGTTTTCGATTTTTCGTTAAACACTTATGTTCACTGTGTCAATGTTAATTAATTATTTTTTTACTTTTTTTGATCGTTATTAAAATTAATTATAAAATCTTTCTTACTAAAACTCAAATCTCAAAGCTTAATCAATTTTCAAAAAGCGAGACACGTTTTTATAAAGATTACTTTTTATAGTTTTCAAACTCGTGATTTTGATTTTGAAATTACATTTAAAATCCAAACAACAAAGCATATAAACCAATAAAAAAATGTTGTTTGTAGAATTAATTTTTCAAAATCAAATGCATATCGAACGGAGCCGTGGTGGGTGGAAAATTTGTTTTTCACTTAATATAAAATTTAATACTTTATGATTAATGAGCCAATAATATTCCAGCTCAGAAAATGATTAAAAAAAATATTAGTTAGAAATTCCTTGATCTGATTTGATTTGTTTCCAATTCTTTTTACCTTTTGTTTCACTTTAACAAACGTGATTTCGCAGATTTTAGAACATTTAATTCATAGTATTATGGTCATAATTAAGTTTTGAAATTAAAATTTAATTTTAAATATGAAATGATTAGGACATTGAAAAGAAATACAAACACACATATATATTAATCCTCTCATTGAAGTTTGTTTAATCATAATCATGTTTATATTATTTCAATTGTCTAATTTTATTTTATATAGTTTTAATAAATCTTAGATTCGATCACCAACATCGGTTGATCGGTTCGTTGTTAATTCTTTAAAAACATTTTTTTTTGTTATTCATTGACATTTTACTATAAATTTTGAAAATTTTTTTCTTTAAAAACTTTCACGAAAATATTGTTATTATTTAACAAAATTCGATAATAAATAAAAAAAAAAGGACTTTTGATCATAGGCTAAAACTTCTAATTTAATGAAAATAAATATATAAAAATTGGAGAATTAAAAATATATAAAATAAAATCGAAAAAAATTCAAAAGTATGGTAACTAATACTATATTTAAAAAATAAAAAAATAAAGAAGTGCTTTTGGGTATATATATAGGAGATGGAGAAAATGATTGGAGGGGTGTGAGAAAAAGGGTATTAGCTTTTTGTGAGGAAAAACAAATCCTTAAACAATTAATGTCTTTTTATAAATAATATTTAATATAATATCAAAGATATTTACATAATTTTTCAAATGAGCTATGCCATGTGAAACACAAAAGGGTTAGATGATATTATTGTCTAAATAACAAAATTAAACACTTGCAAATTAAGAAAAAAGATTAAAATATTTGATAGCAACATCATTTCATCACGAGACAATTATACCGTGAATCATTCAAATTGATCAATGAGACAGGATTCTAGGTTGCATTAATGTCGAGTTTCCAATAATTTCTCGTCGTAGATAGAACCAACCAAGGTCAATATTAGTCAACTACCGTGGAGAAAATTTTGAGTTGTCGTGCAACTTTTTCTACCGACTTCATTCCAACAATTCTTTAGACCGAGAGGAGTTAACTTTTTAATTAAAACATTAATAATATCAATATCAACTAAAATTTAATAGAATAACATCTTGTTTTTGGTCTATCGACGACATAGATAGTAGATGTAACGAACATATATACCATGACCAAAAGGAAATGAAGAAATATCTTATGAAGGAATATTATAGATATTAATTTGGTCCCAATCGCCAAATTAATTAATCGGTATCTTATCTACCCCATGATATTCTTTCATAAGAATAATAAATAAATTATTAACTCATGGCTTTAACTTCCTCCACTACATCATAGTGAAAACGTAAATTTTAATTAATGTCATATACACCCAATTATATTTTATTTAATTTATGATTTTTCGTGTTTAGAAATTAGAGGTTTAATCTTTCACAGTTATTTTATATTAAAAAAACTACAATTAAACTTCAATTTAATTTGGAATTTATTTAAAATAAGTAGATTATTATAATAGATTAGATATTACCAACGTGAGTATAGTTGAATAGAAGTACTAACGAGTCATGTTCCCTCTTAACTCATATTTAATTAAAAAAATATAATAGAATTAAGACGTTAAAATGAGCTTTAGCTAGGTTAAAAAAAATGCTACAAAAATTATCCATATCTTTTACAATAATATTTTCTAAAATATCTATTTATGTTATGGTAGACACAGATAGTAGATTATCACAATAGGTAGTATTTTAATCTATTTGTAAATATTTTCAATAATTTTTTCATATTTTAATTCACATTTTCTATTGAGATCGATATTTAAGTTTTCATCAACATTTATTATATTTTAGAGAGAGAAAAAAAGTACTAAAAAGGCTAGAGCATGGGACCAAATGATATTTTAATAGCATAATAATTTTTTAAAGTGGGATTTAATCAATATTCTTTCCCTCCAAGAACCCTCCAACTGCCCTCCCAAATTTCTCTATATATACTATTAACCCACACATTTCTTCTTCACCAACTTAATTCTCCTTCACTCTTTCTCATCTTCTTCAACTTACAACCATTAATCATGTCTTTAGAACAAGAATTTCTCTTCCTAATTCCTTCAACAATAGCCAATAATCTCAATCTCTTCCTCTGTTTTCTTCTCTTTATTTCTTTCTTCACTCTCTGCCTTAGCCCTGGTGGTCTAGCTTGGGCTCTAATTTCAAAGCCAAAGAACCAACCCATCATTCCTGGCCCTTGTGGCACTCCTGTTCTTGGCCAAGTTTCAACCTTTACCAATTCCTTAACTCATAAACTCCTTGCTAATCTTGCTCATACCTTAAAGGCCAAATCTTTAATGTCATTCTCAATTGGGTTCACTCGTTTTGTGATTTCAAGCAACCCCATCACAGCCAAAGAGCTTTTGAATAGCTCAGCTTTTGCTGATCGTCCAATTAAAGAATCAGCTTATGAGCTGTTGTTTCATAGAGCAATGGGGTTTGCTCCTTATGGTGAATATTGGAGGAATCTAAGGAGAATTTCATCTACTTTTTTGTTTAGTCCCAAAAGGATTTGTGGATTTGGGGTTTTGAGGGAGAGAATTGGGGTTAGAATGATGGAGGAAATCGAGGGTTTGATGATGAAAAATGGGGAAGTTGAAGTTAGGAAAGTTTTGCATTTTGGGTCATTGAGTAATGTTATGGAGAGTGTGTTTGGGAAAAGCGTGGAGTTTGGTGATTGTGAGATTGAGGAATTGGTGAGTGAAGGGTATGATTTGCTTGGGAGTTTTAATTGGAGTGATCATTTTCCTGTTTTGGGTTGGTTGGATTTGCAAGGTGTGAGAAAAAGGTGTAGAGTTTTGGTGGGGAAAGTTAATGTTTTTGTTGGGAAAATTATTGAAGAACATAGAATGAAGAGGAGGGTTATTGTTGGTGATCATGAAGCAAATAATAATAATAATAATAACAATAATAATAAGAACAAACCTAATGATAATGAAGATGAAGATTTTGTTGATGTGTTGCTTGAGTTGGAAAAGGAAAACAAACTCACTGACTCTGATATGATTGCTGTGTTATGGGTATGTACTGTAGTTTCTTGTTTCGTTACTATTTTCTTTTTCCACAACACTTTCATTTGAATCGATTTGAAACCCACTTTTTAACATTCTCTTTAAAACAATTATGACTTAGGTCTATTTTAGGTTACTAGTTTGGTGTGCATGAAAAATTAATATTTCATTTTGTGTGTGTGATGATGAGAATGAGATGTATAAATATTAGTGCACGTCTACACGTGTGGGTGTAGCATGAAATGCATGACTGGTTTCTACTTGTTTATTCTCGTTAAATTACCTCTAGATCCAAAACTTAGATTCTCTCACATATAAAGCACAAAATCAAGTAGATAGTTACGTGTTAGAATTTTATTTACCTTGATACTATCTTCTTAACGAATTTTCTCTTTAATAAATGACATGTAGGAAATGATCTTTAGAGGAACAGACACGGTGGCAATTCTTCTAGAATGGATTTTAGCAAGAATGGTTCTTCATCCTGACATCCAAGCTAAACTTCGATCCGAAATCGACCAAGTTGTGATGAAAACCGGTCGAAACATCTCGAATTCGGACCTCCCAAATCTCCCTTATCTCCATGCAGTCGTCAAAGAGACTTTAAGAATGCACCCTCCTGGCCCACTCCTCTCCTGGGCACGCCTTGCCATCCATGACACTCATGTAGCTGGCCACTTCATTCCCGCGGGCACTACGGCCATGGTCAACATGTGGGCCATAACCCACGACGACCAAATCTGGTCTGATCCAACAATATACAACCCAGACCGATTCATTAAAGATGACATGTCTATAATGGGGTTAGATCTACGACTCGCACCGTTTGGGTCTGGTAGAAGGGTTTGCCCAGGTAAAGCAATGGGGCTAGCCACCGTTGAACTTTGGCTCGCTCAATTGGTTCATAAGTTCGAATGGGTTCAGGCTTCTGGCTCGAAAAATGAAGTAGATTTATCCGAGTGTTTGAAGCTATCTTTGGAAATGAAACATCCTTTGATTTGTGGGGCTATCCCTAGGGACGTGGGGTTGAAGTCTCACCCTTAATCATAAAAGATTAAAAAAAAAGGGCATCTAATGGAGCTTATCATATTATTATCATATGTTGAAAATTAAATGTGTGTTTTTTTTTTTTTCTTTTTCTTCCTTTCTTTCTCTTAATCGAAGAGAAATAGTACTTCGAATGCAAGAAGACAAGTACTTCTTCTGTGGTGAGATATGATGTTATATTTGGTGTGAAACATATAGTAGCAGATTTGGGATTTAACGTTGGTATCCCTAAATGTAATTCCGTTATTAAGGGTGGAGTAAAGTTTTTATAAAGTTATGTGTTTTGTGTAACATTTGTTTTTTTCTTTAATCTTCATTTCAAATTTTCTAACTTGCTCAACAGGTTATTGCATACATCTCTAAACCATATAAATTAAAATTATAGTTTTTATATTTCCATTTTGATTTAAATCTAACTTGGGTTTTTTAGTATTTTTTAAATATTTATTATAACTTTAAACGTTTAATAATAATATCATTTTGTCCCCTTTATCATTATTTATAATTCTTCAATAAAATAAATTAAGATGCTTCGGTACTAAATTAAATATTTCGTAAATTCAAAAACTAAAATAAAATTTGAACTCAATTTTAGTAAATTCAATATTTTTTTTTCTCTTCTTTCAACCATTTGGGATTATTTCTTAAACAACTTTTTTATTCTAACACTGTA
This sequence comes from Cucumis cinereus, assembly GCA_037974625.1. Lineage (NCBI taxonomy): Eukaryota > Viridiplantae > Streptophyta > Magnoliopsida > Cucurbitales > Cucurbitaceae > Cucumis > Cucumis cinereus. Next base: position 14,701,801 of record JBBPDJ010000004.1, on the reverse strand, counting down.
TTAAGAACTAGGTTTGAACTTCTTACCTATATATATCTATAATACTTCATTATTTTAAGGAGTAGATTATCTAATTAATTAAGAGATCTATATACTTTTTCAACACAAGAATAATGATAATAATAACAACAACAACAACGAATTTGTATCGATCAAGTAATTATTTCCAATCAATTAGAAAAAACGATCATGAAATTAATTTTTTTCTTAGAAAATAAAATCTAAAGACTAAAAATTTTAAGATATAAAAGAAGCGAATAGGTTCGTTATTCTAATTCCGCTAAAAAAAATAAAATGTCAATAATAATACGAATTTGAAATGTGTATATTTTAAAAAGAAAACTTAAAACGAAAAGTCAGTCAAATTAGTTGACCGACTATAAGTCTATAAATAGCTTAATTAAAAAAAATCAATAATCCAAGAAAAAAGAAATCAGAATATTTATTAAATTAATATAAACCTAAATCTTCGCTAGATTTAATATAATAATATTACAAAATATATATGCCACATTAATTGGCGACAAAATTAATTAATTATTCTCTTTTCCAAAAATCTCGTCTCTTTTCCTTAGCAAATGACTCGTGTAACTTTAACCCCTTCGAATAGGCTTTTGAGAAGGCTAAAATAAAATTAATCACATAACTTTCTTTTTAAGTTGAACTAATATTCTTTAATTAAATTTAAGAAAAAATTATAAAAAATCACCCATAAATACAATTATACTCTTGGACTTTTTAAATTAAAAATTGAGCTCTCCAGACGTTTTAGGAATATAATTATTATTAACAAAAATTTGATGGTGTAATTATAATTTTTTAATTTGACTTAAATTTAAGAGTATGATTTTGGGAGTAATATTGAGGTCAAGATATAGGTATATTTATTTATTGAGAGACATGAAATGATTGAGGAATGAAAACCCACACTTAAAAAATAAAATAAAAACAATATTATATATTTGTTTCCCTTTTTCTATGATCTCCAAATCACTCTCTTCAATATATAGTACAATTAATGTCTATTATATGTAATATAATAATATATAATTTAACCATAAACTTTGCTGGTGAAAAGCTCCTATGCTTTTTCCCAAATTATTAAAGAATTATTCTGGGAATTTCTTTGAAATATATCCAATAATAATAATAATAATAATTCAAAAGTATTTTTATGTTTTTTTTTTGTTTTATTCTAATTAATGACTGCAAGCTGCATTGCACTACAAAAATGGCTTGTTTTTAATTAGCTGATTCTTTTTATTTTTATTTATTTTTCTTCTTCTCTTTATAGGACACATGCATGCAACATTTAGAGGTCAGTCATTTCAGAGAATCCTTCTCAGCCAAGCTATGGAGGTGGGATGTATATCCATATTTAGTAGAAAAAAAAGCATTTCAAAATATATGAAAATATTTTAGGAGGATTCTTTTGATTTGTGATCTAGAAACAAAAAATTCCATTAACAATTGTGTTATATCTTAGTATTCGAGAGCGTTTGGGGTTGGGATTATTGACGTTGTGAAATATGAAAAGTTTAGTGTTTGAACCTAGAGACAGTTTCTAGTCGCGGGAGCCATGGATTTCTTGGACCAAAATAAGATATTTCAGAATTATTCTTTTGATTCATGATCTAAAAACAAGAATTCCATTAAGAAAACTGTGTTATATCTCGATATTTTAGTGGTGTTTCGTGTTTGGAGCAAAAAGTGAAGTGAAGTCCAAGATAGTAAGTCTACTTGTAGAGCTCATGATATGAAATGAGTTTGTAAAACAAAATAAGAATAGTGGTAACGTCTCTTAGAAAAATGGTAGTGCGTAACTCAGTTTGTTCTTATATATTTTGATAAATTTTCAAAACTATTAAATGTATATTTATTCCATCTAATATATATAAATGAGATTAATATATATTTTCTTTAAGCTTAAACGTTTATTTTTTAAAAAAAATCAACCAATAATTATCAAATATTTTCAATGATTTAATAATAAAAAACAAATAAATTATGCAAGATTTTGATGTTAAAAGAGGGGTTGAAATAAATTCTTTGGATATGTTTTTTGATGGGGAAAATTTTGAAATCTTGATATATATATATATACCAAACTAATTTAGGTATATATGAAATATATATGTTATACACTTAATTTAGTTGAAGAGAATATAAATGTAAGGTAATTTTAATTAATTTTTTAATATATTGTATAATTAAAGCTACTTACAAAATTATTTTTGTATACATAAAAAAAGAAAAAGTAAAAGAAAATACCCCTTTGACAGACAAATAGGATTTTAGCCAAACACACCTTAAAAGCAAAAATAAAATAATTAGAAAGCCAAACACCACCTTTAAAGACAAATATATTTTTTTTTTAAGAGGAGAAAATAATATTGCCTTATGTTTAATGGTATATATATGTTGAATATTATATGCAAAGCATTTTATTCCCATGTGTAATTTGCACTACCCTAAAAAAATTATATTAATTAATTATTAATTTAGTTGGTTTGTTAGAGGGTTGTATTATTTAATTCACTATAATTCATTAGTTTAAGTTTTTTTTAGGAATCGGTGATTTAATATATAGTATTACAGCGGGGTGACATAATCAATCTTCTGAAACGTCATTTTCTTTTCAATTAAATTCTATATCTTTTGAGTCAATTGGTGATTTTAACGAGAGGTTTACTTTTTTCTTTTTATAAATCTTGTGTCGGTAACATATCTGTAGGTATTTTTAAAGAAACCAACAAGAATTGTATAAATAATAAATTGAATGCAAAACTAAAATCTACCTAACTTATCCACTTAAATTTTTAGGCGGAGTATAGTTGTGAGATTTCATATGGTATCAAAACTTAATTAGAAGTAAGATATATATTTAAAACAACAAATATTTTCAATCTTAAACTAGCTCGATTGACTAGCTAGTTAAGATATATAGAACATTATGAACAAAAAAGTTAAAAGTTTTAATTCTTTCCTTCGAACTGTATATGTACATCAAACTAAAACAGTACATTGCATGTCGTCATACAGTTCGAGAATGACAAGTTAAATTGTATTATCTAAAGTATTAATAACTTAATTATGGACTAATGAGTCAAGCACCCAAATGGGTCTTGTTCTTTCAACTTTGGAAGCAAAAATATATACTATATACATACATATATATACATATATATATATATATATACACATATATATATATATGTATATATATGATATATATATGTATATATATGTATGTGTATATGTATATATATGTATGTGTATATATATATATATGTATACATACATATATATGTATACATACATATATATATATATATATATATAGATACATATATTTATATATAGATACATACATACATAGATACATACATAGATATATCTATAGATACATACATATATACATCTATAGATACATACATATATAGATACATATATAGATACATACATATATAGATACATATACACATACATATATCTATATATATATATACATACATATATGTATATATACATACATATATGTATATATGTTTCACTGATATGTTTGTATGATTTGGATTGGAACATTCTGATTTAGCTTTGGCTTTTCAATACTATTTTTTTCAAAAAAGAAACTTTGAACCCAAGCATTAAGGATAGGATAATATATAAGAGGATTTAACCCCACAAACCAAGTTTATTTAATTTAATTTTTAATTTCACTTTTCATATGATTTCTTTCAAGTATACAATCAATTGGAAAGCATTATAAACCCTATAAGTTAGCTATGGCCTGGAAGCCACACAGCTACAAAAGGAAATCATATGAATCAATGATCCATCTCATCCACCACTCTTAATTACACACAAACCCCCCATTTTGGATTAAATTAATGTTCAATGTGCCTTATTTATTTTACTTTTTGCCCCCTAAAAAAAACTAAACATTTACATGAAAAATAAAGGCATTCTTCATTTGATATTGCATGCGCAATAAAGTAAGGAATGTGGCTTAGTCATATGGTGTTTAAGGTGCTTAATCATAATTTTGTGGCCACTGTCCAATCTCTCTTTGTGATGTCGTAACATTAACGCAATGTGGAAAGGTCGACATCTTTTTATAAAAGTCTCTTAAAATTAAAGAGTTTGAAATCACTACCAATCATATTAAAGGTGTGGTTGGTTACGGAGTTGATTGAAAAATATACGCGTTGATTGGTTTGTAAATTTAGGTTGAAGTTCGAGAATCATTTATGTGTAGCAAATGTGTTAACTAGCACCCTACAATATATGACTGATTCGAACTTAAATATAGATTTATGTAGATCAATGCATATGTTTTCTAATGTGATGACATATATGTGTATGTACTTTACATTTGAACTTTGAACTTTACATTTGTCTTATAATATGACATTTTTTTAATATATATATTAACTTTTAAGTTGATTTATTATATTATTAATCTACGGTCAAATAAATGTTTTTTTTTTGTTAATTTGAGTACAAGTCAAATAGGTAGTACGTACATCATGTATAAGTTTAAATCTTCACATTCACATATTGTTGAACAAAATAAAATGAAAAAAAAACAATATACGTTAATAGCATAGAATATGAACGAAAAAGCTTCTTTTAAAAATTAATAGAATGATGATTAAAATAAATATAATATTTATTCGATAAATATTTGATTAAGTTAATTATATTATTTATAAAGTGAGAATAGAGATTAGTGGGATTCTAAATCAAGTTGGGCAATGCACTTCTAATGATCTGTGTCGCTATCCTCAAAATTAAAATAAAACAAAACAGAGATTTTCCAATCTTTCATATCTATCCTCGTTTTTAAAGTGAGAATTCTCTAACCCTAACTTGTCATAGGTCTTTTTAGGACATCATATCGAAAAAAACTAGTACCTCTTTAATTCATATTCTCATAAATCAAATCCAAATCTTTATACTATATTCAAAATTAACAAACATATATATATATATATTTGGGCTGCTTCAAAAGGAATTGATTTCATTCTTTGAATGAACTTTGTAACTTTTTGGAAAAAGTTGAGGTCCCAAACACATGAACATGATGAACCTTATAAAGGTTTTTCTTGGGATTTGGATTTGTGTTATGAGTTCCACTTGAATTTTTATTTATATACACATATAGTACATATACCTAATTTTTATAAGTGTGTCATCATCTTCTCACCATTATTCATAACAATCATGGCAATAGTGATAATCACTTTGAGGATGATTGAGATGTGTGAAAGACACACCAATTCTTATTCATAATGTGTACAAACCACTCTTCCTTTTAATATACTTATCTAAATCTTAAAAACATTATGCCTTTCTTTAATTTTTTCCCCATGGTCTTTTCAACCAATCCATTCTAAATTAATTGAGGGTTGTATCAATAATTCTTGTTATTTTTCTTAAAGATTGAATCATCCGTCTTTGAAATAATATTTGTTGCTTTATCTGTTGAGCTATGTTCGAATTGACAGTAACAATATTTTAATAATAAAATTAAGTTATGTATTGCATGCAGCGACTTATCCATAAATTTCGTGTCTGGAGCTTTATAATTCTATAAAAATAATATGGAAAAAAATGTGAGTAGTGGAGCTTGAAGCCAAAGTTATCAATGAGTTGGCTAATGATATTAATACTATGTTTTATATTTACGTGATGTATGATTAAGTTGTAACACTTGTATAATAAATGTATCCAAAATCAATATTTAGTAGGTTTTGCATTTTTCTCGTTGTTTTATTGATCTTTTAAGAGTTGCAATATTAATTATTACTGTTAACTTTTCATAGACGTCTCAAAGTTATCACTGAAATAGAAATCTTTTAGAATGAAAATTTGGATCGCCACCCATTTCAAGTTATTACGTCTAAACTTTTAAAGGTTTTCTACTCCAACGATAGTTTTAAACATTATTTATGAAAGGTCGGAAATAATATTACGGCCATTTTTGAAATAATAAAAGTATTTTTAGCAAAGTTGAAAAATGGCTTTTATAATTAGTATGGTACAAGCTTGGTCAGGTGTTCTCTTAGGCAACAAAATTTGTAATTAAAATTAAAGGTGGTGAGGGTGAGGGTGAGGGGCCAAGGATATAAACCTTTACTGTGCTAGCAATAATGGAGACAAGTTTATTTTAAAACATGAATGGTACTCAATAATTATAACCACAAAGACCAATGATTAGCTTCCAACCACATTAATTTTATTATACTCTTAAATTAATTTTTTAATTAACTTTATTTTAAATTTATATACGAGGAAAGTTAAAATATCATCTTAGTCCTTGAAATTTGTTAAATTTTAATTTTCATATTGAATCTTAATTTAGTACGTGTATTGTTGATAAATTTTAATTTAGTCATTAATTCGAAGTTAACTTTTCTAGTCATACTTAACTAAATAATAATAAATATTTACTAGTTTTTAAATATTTATATATTTGTTAAATATTTGTTTGAAAGTCATGTTTGTTTAAATTTTTTCTTTGGTGGATGAATTGTCACATTTTTTATTGGGGTATGATCATTTAAACTTTTGAATTGCATTAAACATTATTATTTCTAAAGTTTACACTAAACCCTATCTTTTATAGTTTAATGTATAAGTATTTATGTTGAGTGGATTAAATTTTTGTTAAATGCATGATAGATAGAAGTTTAATCATAATTTGCAATATAAATAGATACATCGACTATGAATTAAGATCAAACTAATCTAAGATTTAAATCCTCGTATCAAGTGATGTAAGTTTATAATTTGTAAAAAATTTAATGTGTACTATAGGAAGGGGCTGATGATATCCACTGATCGATGGTACCACGCATGTTATGTTGATTCTAGTTAGACGATTCTTTTATCTTTTTAACGAAACAAGAAAACAATCAGTTCTCTCATTCTAGCATAAAATATGAACACCATGCACTTTGCTGATACTATTTATAAGTTACTGTGACAGCTGGTTGGCTTCTTACCAATACGAGTGTTTCCCCAGTAGTTTGTTACTATACTTCATTGAAATAGCCACAATGCTATCCATATTATACCCACAATTATTATGTATTTCATGAATATACCAAACACTTTGAAAGTGACTATCACTATGTTAATCGTCATATCGTAAACAATACTCTCCTCCAACGACCCATCCACTATAGATTTCACTGATAGCTTCACAAAAGCGTTGCCATACGGGACATTAATTCACTCAAGTACTTCACAAATTCAAGCTAATCCCTACTTTACAACCTTGAGTTTGAAAAAGTTATTACCATATATGTATTATGTGAATTGTAATCTAGAAAGACTATAGGTCAATCTAATAGTTTTTATTTAGTTATTTCTTTGTATATTTGCTTCATTTGTAAATCCCACGTATAAATTTATAATATTTACGAAAAAATCACCTTCTTAAATTCAGATCATTCAAGGTCGTTTCATAAAAAAATAATTGTATTTTATAGTAACTAATGGAATTATGGGCCCATTATCCCCTTTTTTGTTCTTCTAAAAAATAATTATTTTTTTTTTAATTTTTTTTTTATTAGGGTAAGTGAAAGTAAATCCATAGGCATAGGAAAGAAATCATTTGGTTTAAAGTGAATATGGATGGATGGTAGGAAGAGCATGAAATTTGTTGGACCATTCCAATATACACAGTGCCTCATAGCTTATTTGGGACTTGTGACAAATATGACGTTTATTTTATTATTATTATATTATTCTCATTCAATGTACACAATTATTACATGTTTGTTGTGAATTTATTCAAGATTTATAAATAAATAGGGCTTTCCGATGTGCAAGAGATAATTATAATAGGTAACAATTTTAAGAATAATAATTAAGTGTATAACAACATTTTAATTTTTTTTAAATATAGTAAAGTCTATCAGTGATAGATCAACGATAGACTTTATTATTAATAAATTTTGACAGATTTTACTATATATGCAGTTTTTTTTTTAAAAAAATATTGGTATATATGTAAATAGTTTTGAATTTAATGGATATATTTTCAACTATTTGATGAAAAATTAAATAATTGGGCCTTATTCATACGTCAAAGCCCAAAGTGAGAGCCCATCACAACCGGGAGGCTTTACTATCTCTTTTCAATAGTTTATGAAATAAATCTAAACTAGGATTCTTTAAAAATATATACATATATCATACCAAAAAAGAAAAAAGAAAAAAAAGGGAAATTTTTTATAAATCTGAATATTTTTATAAATAATTTTTCATACGAGAAAAAAGTTCCTGTTAGAAAATATATTTGAAAAGAAAAATAAAATATGAAAAAAACCCAACTGAACCGACCGGTTTTATATTTTTAGGAAACCGAACCGACTTTCCCTCCCCTTCTACATCAGCAAAGTCTCTACTTTCCCGCCAATTTCTGGCAACTGAAAAGAGTAACCGCGCTTTTCAAACCCTAAAAATTATCGACCAATCAAGCTTTGTTGATTTCCGGCATTTCAATCGAACTCGTCTACAATCACCGATCTTGCTGGCCGTCGCGTCGCCAGCTGTGTCGCCGTGGAATTTTTCTCTTCCTCTCTCTCAGATCTTTCATTATTTTCTCTCTCATTTCCCTTGATGGTTCGCCGGCCCCCGCACCACACACTCTCAGTCGTCAGAATCGCTCGGGCGTCGTCGAATCTTCCTCGTCCAACAGGAAGTGAGCTTTGAGAAGCTTGGGTAGGAGTTTTTTCTTCACGTTTCTTGTTTGTTCTTGTTTTCCACTATGACTTGACTCTGAATTTGGTTATCTTTGATGTTTTTTTGCTTTAGATTTAAGAGATTGAAAGATTTTAGCTTGCTAAGCGGTGGGTGAGCTGACCCAGAACCTGTATGATTCTAAATCATTTTGTCCATAGTTGGTAGAGTTCAGACATATAAGTTTGAAAATATTCAAACACGAACCAACAAGGAATCAAGTTCTTCTTCCCAGAAATCAGTGGGTAAGGACTTGTTATATTCGCTTTTGGACTTGTTTTAAGTGTTGTTAGCTAGACCTTAACCTGTGAAATTCTTCTATGTCCAATTTCAGTCTGAACGGACAAGAGTTAAAGTCGGCATCGACCAAGAAGAGGTTAATAAGTCTCCTTAGTGTCAATTGGGTAAGTAATAGCATTTTAACTGTGTTTCAAAGTAAGTTTGGTCAAAGTTCTTAGTTATGAAAAATTGATTAAGGTCGACAAAGTTCTTTTAAATAGGGTCAAACCTATGTTTTGTTTGCTATTAAGGTCATCGGTTCACTTTGGAGCTAGGTTGAGAATTGTGTGCTTTATTTGGCCAGGACTATCTGTGTTGTGATGTGCTGTAGTCGGCATCTATGCATTTTGAAAGCTTGATTCTTCGATTGAAAGTGCGTAAAATAACGTGTAATGTAAATGCTTTAAACACTGGAAATCTATGGGATTGCTTGTCCAAGATACATCAACATGAAATTACGAGCGTCACATCAATAGGACACTGAATACATTGTGGGACTTTATGCATACATGCACGAATGAATAGTCATTGTGCTTTAAAGTTATGATTTTGAAGGTTGTGGTACCCTTAACTTATGTGTATGAATTCATGCTCGTCTTATTTAAATGTTATGATTTCGAAGGCTGTGGTACATAACTTTCCTCTATTTGTACGTTGGACTCGTAAACCAAGGCTCAGCCCCGCTGACTGGATGTCAATTAACCGTCAACAGGGGCAAAGTCTAAACAGGGGTTTACTTAGCACCGAGGAGTTGGACGTGAAAAGTTTAAAGAGGAAATGGGGGAGTTGTACCCTTAAAGCTGGAGATAAAATGATAAAAGAAAATGTTTTAATGTTGAAAAGTTTGGGTCCCACCATTCATGTCTTGCATGTGCTTGCATATATCATCTCGGATAATGAGGTTACTTACTAGGTATTTTTAATACTCATTGTTTTATTTAATCCACCTTTCAATTAAAGACAGACGTACTAGGTGACTGATGATGGTTGCTGCAAAAGGGCCATGAGAGACTTAGTAGTGCATAATTGTTTTGCCTTTGTAAACAAATTTGAGTTTAATGCATTTTTTAAAAAAATTATATTACTTTGAAGTTTAAAACATGTTTTACTTATGTTTTAAAATGTTTTGGGGATCCCTAATATAGATTTACTTTAGTTAAAAGAGATTTAATTTATCTAAGGTTCAAGTCCTATTAGCCTTTGAAGTGTTCTTTGGCACGCATTGGTAGCGACCCCATATAGTACAAGTCTTACAAGTTGGCTTGTTTCAGGTAGTGCCATGGAAGAAGAGATTGGAGAAGAATTCAAGAGGGTTGGTTTCACGTTCGATGAAGAGGAAGAGATTCTCAAGAAATGTAAGCTTTCCTTCTCATTTTTGTTTGTTTTATGTCTATGATTGGATACCGCTGACTGCCGATTTCTCCCTCTTCTGCACTAGGTGTCACATTCTGTGTTAACTACAATCTAAAGCCTTCGGATATTGTTTCTAGCTGGGAGGTCTACTATCTCAACAGGTGGGCTGTTTTCTCTTAAACTATTGTTTCTTTCCGATGGCCTTATGATTTAGTATCTACTTGATTTTCAGAGTTTTTCCCATCTGTAAACAATAGTGCCAAGCCAAGTATCTAAATTGTTTGAAATTATTTAGCTCAAGCTTGAATTCTTGTTTTATCCATTGTTTTGTTACTGTTTCTCCATTTCTTAAGGGTTTGGACATAATTGTTTCTGGATTAATAGCTAATTGAATGTCTTGTACAGGCTATTAGATGGGGCAGTGGTTGAAATTGAACAGATGGATGGGTTCTTACAACATTTACAGAATGAGCAAAAAGAAACAGTCATTAAAGGGGAACCGCATCTTCATGTTTACTCAATCAAAGATGTTGACGTGTATGTTTCTTTTCCCATTTGTTTTTTTCCTGCTTTAACCAGTCTGCAAGCACAACTTGCAGAGTGAGCATTTACTTCTCACAATCTGTATAGCTCCTTCGCTCATATAGTTGTGTTGTCTGTAAACATAAGTGGTTGTATGTGGTCATGGATAGCTGCTTGGTTACCTTGTCTAATCAGGCATATTATAAGGTGAGTGGTCTATACCAGTCATGGGTCATTTGAAAACTTGCACCAAATTGTGAAGGAGTTGTTTCGTCAAGGGTTTAAGAAATTTGTAATCCTGGTATAAATAGGAATTTTATAGGACTCAAGGGGCCGGAGAAAATTGCCAATTACTCATAACAGAAATATCGAATAATTGGTACTTGTGTCTTGTTAAAAATATAGTAAGTTTCTCTATTGGGATAACAAATCTCTCTAAATATCATTGTAAAAAATTAATAAAACATTTGTCATTTAGGTATTTGAATGATGAGAACGAAGATCTAAATGAAGACATTCTTAAGACCCCAAATGGGAAATCTCAGAGCCTCCACAAAGAGCGATTGGATTTGACACCTTACACGAATGAAGGCTTGTTCTCATCAGGAAAGCCTTCAAAGCATGAGACACCCTTTGGCCAAAGAACAGAAAAGTTTGTTGTGAGGTTCAACATTAATAGCATGCCTGATATGGTGACTGCTGAAAAGGAAGATAATTGTGAGAATGATGAAGATGCAATCATCAAGAAGATTCGACCCCTACAAGGATGCTCATTGACAGTCCATGGATCAGGATTTGGACTTGAACCAAATTGCAGGTTCATGTATGACAAGGATGAAGATAGGGTATTCATTATTTATCATAGCATTATATTTGGTCACTGGCACAACTCAAGTACATGTTCTAAAATGGTTTAGTTTCTGTTATAGTTTAATGCTCTTGATAACCGAATCATGAGGCATGCTAAAGCTCTTGCTGCATCTGGGCTCTACGAAGAAGCAGTGGACCCAACAGTTGCTTCACAGGTAGTTTAATTGCTGGCTTACTCGCTCTCTCTGAAATTAAGTGTATGTAAAGTTTTGATTGGGAGCTAGGTGGTTAAGGTCTTAGGAGTTATTGTACAAACCTAATTAAGTTTATCTAGCTGCTTGTGTTTTAACTTATACCCTACAACTTTATGCTGCACGCTGTGATACGCTTTTGGTGAGTAAATGCTTAGTTTGCTTGGTGATACCAAGTCTAAACGTGTGACCCTGTATCAGAAAAGCATGTTTGCGGTGGGCATGATTTATTGTGATGGTGAAGGACACTTGAATGATAAGTCCATCTTGTTGCAAAGCAGGTATTGTCATATATTGTTTATTTTCTTGCCACCTAAGAGCATTGCTTTTCTATTGCCACCGCTGTTTCTGTTTGCGGAGTCGAGTTACTTTATTACTGGTAGTTATGTAGTCTACTGAACTCTAAGATTTCTTTTCTCTTTTATAGTATCGTGCATTCAGGGGGACAGCGAGTTCGTCTAGAATTACAAAACTTAAGCCAATTTTCAATCTTTCCTGGCCAGGTACAACATGCAATGTTAATACCATTTGTCTTTTCATCCAAAAAGTATACCTACCAGAAGAATTGAATTCATGCAGGTAGTAGGTATTGAAGGGCATAATCCTAGTGGACACTGCTTGATTGCGTCCAAACTTGTAGATTCTTTTCCTTTGCCTGCCACTATAGACCCCATTCTGCCTCCAGCAAAGAAGATAGCTTTGAACCATGATGTCCAACCAATTAATGAATCTTCTACACCGTCAGAATTATCGATGGTGTGTGTTCTTGTAAATGGCTAATGTTTTTTCAGCAAGCTTTTGTATTAGTCATCATTGTGTCCTAACACTTGCAGCATGTCTCTAGATAATATCATATTGAAATAGGTAGTATCCTATCTAGTAAATTTATTTTGTACACTTTGAAATATTGTTAAACAGATCATTGCGTCGGGCCCCTATACAACAACGGACAACTTATTGTTTGAGCCTTTAACTGAGTTATTAGCATATGCAAAAAGAAAAGTTCCCCAGCTTCTAATATTGGTAAATACTCATCCGTTTATCTTGATTTTACGAAATGACCTGTCAAATATTACTTATTGTAACTGGCATTTTATGTTATTTTAGCTTGGACCATTTGTTGATTCTGAACATTCTGATATCAAGAGAGGAACTGTAGAGATGGGATTTGAGGAAATTTTCAATTTTGAAGTTTTAAGAAGGGTAATAATTTATACAGTATACTTAACTTTGAAATACTTTTTTTTTTTAATGTTTTTTATCTTTTAAATTTGGCTTTATTTTGTTCAGGTACAAGATTATGCAGAACACATGGGTCCTGATGCGCGTGTACTGTTGATGCCATCTACAAGGGATGCTAATCACGACTTTGTTTTCCCCCAGGTATAAATTGTTGCGGCAGATCTGTCAGTTTTTAAATGATTGAATTATTAAAGATCACCTTCTTCTGCAGCCTGCTTTCGACATTCCATCTGATCTTAGACTTCAGGTAATCTATTGTTTGAGTTACTTCTAAAATTTATGGAGCTTCATTTTCTCGAGTAATGCTTACGGTTGAACCATGTTGGTTTTGGTTCAGATATCCAGTCTCCCAAACCCATGCATCTTGGAAGCAAATCAGGTAAATCATGGATACATCTTTGCGTTTTGAAATGAGCTTTCAATGAACTTATTTTTTTTTTTTTATAAGAAACGATTTCATTGATATATGAAATAAAAGCACGCCTTCGACTTTCTTTCTTCTTTAAAAGCACGCCTTCGACTTTCGGCTCGATGTTCCCTCCAAAAATGAAGGATTGTTGATATAACTTCGTGTCTTAGTGGACTTTACAACTGTATGAGCATTAATTATGCTTTTTGGAGGGAAGGAATGAATGCTTGACTTCCCCAATGACTGATTGACTTCCTTAATAGTGTCAGGTGGCTACACCAATGAATCCAACCCTTCCTTTGGGTTGCAAGGCGTTTCTTGGTTTTTCCCATCTAAGAAAACCGAAGAGCCCAAAAGAACTTTCGCTCTCTTCTTTGATTGCACCTTTTCGGATTCCAGTAGAGATTTCACAATGACCTTTGGATTTTTACCTCATGCGCAACCACCTTCTCCAGCTCCGGTGAAGCAGATTCAGGCTTTTGAAGTTTCAACTGGTTGAACTTTTCTGACTGGAAAAATGGATTTCTGGTGTACTGTGCATGCTTTGCTGGTAGAAGAAACTCAAATTGATTATTTAACGAATCACATTCAACCCCTTCATCCTTCAAAACTTGAGTTAATCTAACAACATCCATCAAATTTAAAAAATCATAAACAAATAAATCTCCTCTGACTTTACTGGGTGGATTGACTGATGAACTATCACCGTAGTTCAAGAAAATATTTCATTTTTTCTCATCATTGATTTCAAGTGTTGCCGGAATGAACCCACAAAGATTCTCTTTAACTTGAATTTTAGCTTTTGATACATTTACAAAATTCAAAGTTTCCATGGATATATCTAATACCCCAAAGTAGGCTCCAATAGTTTTAAAAGTTTGATTATTCTAGTAGTCTAGAGGTAGGTTCTTATTCAAGATCAATCCACCATATCCTCTTGCATACAGAGGTTTGCTATGTAATAACTTATCCCATTTTTCAAATTCTAAGTGAAAAGCACCAAAATCCTTCCATTTCCTAGGTTGCTCTATCACTTCATCCAATGATCTCTGATCAATATCAATTAGAGCATTCTCTGCAAACAATGGGCTGATGATAACCTCCAATTGGAAGATAGTTTGTAAAGTTTATTTAATCTCAACCCAACTATTGAACTAAAATAGATGTGTAACAACCCAAAGATTGTTGAAATCTGTTCGGAAGACCTTCAATTCTTGATAATCCAATGTTGGTGATTGCTCTGTTTTTTCGGGTCTAAAACAAAGGAAGTCTTGTTCTGCTTAATTTTGGTTGCATAACTATCCTTCTTCTCTTCTTGTGGTCGGCGAAAATCTTCAGAGTGATTGCTATTCAGCTTGCTTTGGACTGAAAATCATGTCGTATAACCATGCTTGGATTTGAAGCTTTTCATCATTTCCAAAAACGTTCGCCATCCCTGTTTTCCCTTGTCCGATAGGATATGTATGAAAGATCTTCCTCCTTATGTAGGCCAAAAGTTGCATCTTAAAACCCACCCTTTCTCTGCTCTAAATTTTAAGACTTCTTTTGTGCCATTTTCGATTCTTTCTTTCTTGTAAAAGTACTTTTATGATTGTTGACATAGTTCTTCGATAGCTTCTTGGAACCAGCAGAGTTGGGAGCTTGATAAAGGCATGATTTTTTTTGCTTCCACATCTTCAACTTGACATAACTCCTCGTACCAAGTACAATATGGAGAGTCCAAAGTTCTGCATCTTTCCACCTCCATTTCTAACTTGCTTGCCAGAAAACTGATATCTGAAAATGTCGAAGGGGGTAGATGACGGGGGAGAGAGGAGAGTGGAGAGGGAACTCACTTTTTTACATTTTTACTTTTTACTTCTATGCTTTTGTTTTTTTAATTGGAGGGAGGACTTGCAAAGAAAGTTTGATAGGATATGTAAGAGAGTTCTAAATTGTTCGACAAACATGTCATTCCTCCCAGATCACCCACATCATATTTAGTATTCTTAAAAAACTACAGAATTGATGTCCGTTGAATCAACAGAACGAATTATGATATTTTCGTCGATGATGTGTTTCAGGCAAAGATAGCCTGCTGCACCATGGATATTCTCAGACACCTCAGTGGAGAAGAGCTGTCAAGAAACCTAACTAAGGGAGGAACCAACGATCGCCTGAGCACACTTGCAAGTCATATACTTCGCCAGCGCAGGCATGTTTTATATTAGGCACAGAAATGTTGGTTATCCTATATGTTAATACAGTGTTTATTTTACGTTTCTCTTGTTTCACTTATTTATAATGCACAACAGCTTTTATCCTCTATACCCTCCAGCCGAGGGAGTTCCACTGGACTATTCACTTGCCCCACAAGCTCTTGACATCTCTGTAATACCTGATATTCTCATTCTTCCATCCGACATGAAACACTTCGTGAAGGTAAGTGATTGTCCTCATTATTTCACTATTGTACTCTATTCCATACATTTTACATAGTGCCAGTGTTGCCTTTTATCTTTCATCAGTTTATTTATTCTCAAAACTACTTCAACAATGAAAGTAAAAAATGTGACAATTTTGATACACGTTATAGACAAATAATATAGACCGGCTAAAGCTCAGTCTCAACCTCATATTTTCACCTTTAGGCGCTGAGGCTTAGGCGCTAAGTTGAGTTATGAAATTTAAAGTTAATATGTTAGAATTGGAAAGATTGAATGTGAATTTTAGTGTTAAAAAATATTAGAGGGAGTGAGAAATAGAGAAAGATGAAGTTTTATGAAAAATGTACAAACTTTAATAACACTGTCGAGGTTGATGGAATTGAGTTTAAGTCGGTGGGCCCAACACCCTAAGTAGATAAAAACTTACATATTATCAAGACTTCGATAACCTCCTCACTATGTCAGGTTATATCCCTTGGTGAAGGAGGTTCAGAGGAAGAGCAAGCGAGATGCGTGTGTGTGAATCCTGGAAGATTGGCCAAGGGTGAAGGAGGGGGTACTTTTGTCGAGCTCAATTATTTCGGTAAGCCTGACCAGATAAATGCTTCGGTTGTCAGCATATGAGCAGTGGCCTTGACGTCCAGCCCTCTGTTTGACTCATAAATTGGACCTGCCAAATCTTCTTCGGCTTCAGTTTCAACATGCAAGACTGGTTGTAGTCTAATTCATAAATTATCGATTAAATATTAGATTTGTAATAAATTACTATTGTGTATATTATTCTTTGTGTAAGAGAAGAGAAGAGCAGTTTATGCAAAATTAATGTCCTATAATCTGTGCTCACGAGCTTATCGGTTATTTCAGCTGCACTTCTCATTTGATATAACACATTAAACAGCTGATGAGTGATGCCATCTTTGTATAATTGCCTACCTCCCATCATGATAGTGATTTTATTTTATTTTTATTTTTCAAATTCTGAATTGAAGCATTACATACTTGTTTTATTCAGAAAACCTGTATTGGGTGGGTCTCAGTTATATATATATATATAAAAGAAAGGTTATGATCTTTAATTTTTTTATTTGAAAAAAGAATCTGGTTTTCCTTATTTGTTTATTGGAAAATAAAATAAAATTCAAAAGGATTCAGAACAAGGGCATCATAGTATTTGAGCCCTAATATTAATGAAATTATGAGCCCCGTTTGTCCATTCATGTAAATAGCAAATTAGGATACTTATGTAATATGGACTTAGCCCTTAATCAGTCCTCCATTTAGATTGGAGGATGAAACAATTCTCATCTTCTACTCTACACTAGAGAGTTTCCTTCCAAAAACGTATGGATTTATCGGTCCCACAGGAAATGAAGGCCGACTCTGTCGGTGAGTGCTCGAGCCATCGAGGTGCACCGATATGGTTAGAAGGCCACCTTGCTACTCTCTCTGCTGTCAAAGCATCCCAGATAACAATCTGCAAACATTTAAATCTTATCAATTCAGATTCAAAACACAGGCTAATCAAAGGACATCAATTCACAGCTCTCGGAAGAGAAATGAAAAGCAGGATCAACCTCATTGCTTGGTTCGTCTATTGATAGCACAAACTCCTCAGTATCATTGAATACAGCCTAACAGAAAAAAAAAATTATTAAATGTCAGATGGAAATGTAAACAGTTCATCAGAATCTTGCAATTACAAATTTGTGCCCAAGGTTGACTTTCTAATTGCTTAAAAATACTTTTCTTACACTTAGAAATACTTATTTAAACATTTAGAAATTCAATTCAAACATGCCCGTAATTTGTGGAGTTTATCGTCTATGAAAGTTAGTGTGTAGTATAAAAGATGGTTGTCATCCGCTATATTTATGTAGCCTATGGAATTAGAAAATTAGCATGACTCTAAAGCCAGTGGAAAGAAGTGTACTTGAATGCCCCTAGAAAATCTCTCAAGTAAAAAAAGCTTTTCGAGATGAAACCAGACCTGACACCTCAATTGCATATGAGTAGCGCCAACATAATGTTTCACTAGTCTCCCCGTTCCCACATCCCATAGCTTTACACTCGAGTCCTTTCCACAAGAAAGAACATACCTGAGATATTCATGATTAAATCATTGAACAAAACTCCAATAAACCAATAAAAATATCAAAAACATTCTTTCAGAGCTGTGGAGGCAAATAGCAAAATCATTTACATTTTGAATAAGCCATTACGATTGTTGCAAGCTTACTTTTCATCCTTTGTAAATTTTGCACTGGTTGCCTCTGCTGTGCCATGTGCACTAACAATGGACCGAATACATTTTGCACTAATGCCGTCCCATAAACGAACTGCGCCATCTTTCGAAGCAGTGACATACATACTACCTGTTGCTGAATACCTGACCTGTATAATCATTAAGCATGAACTGTGAGAGTTCCATCTACATCTCAGAGGATTTAGATTGCAGAAAATTTTGAAAAATGAAGTTCACAGCACCTGATTTATGGCTCCATTATTTCCTATTTCTGGAACATTTGCAGATAGAAAACACTGAAAAGTATTGACATCATACAAGTGGGCAATCTGATGATCCGTTCCTGAAGTTTTCATCCATGTCAGAAAATTGGGGCACCGACCTCTTCTCATTTGGTTTCATTTATTTTAGGTCTAAAGATCAGCTAGTAGTGGTCGAACTCGGACTGAACTAGTAAGAGTAGGACTGAGATCTATTGGAACTAATTCTGTTGTAACCATTCTTCGTTGTATTTTAATTTAGGATCAGTTTGTTAGTTAGTTGTAACCATTCATAAATGCAACCAGGAGAAAACCCCCCAAAGCACCTAAAGATACAAGAGAGATTGTGAATTCATAACTAAGAAAGATAAACTATAATGTCTAAAAGGGTGCTTAATTTTGCACTAAGAGAAAGCAGTAAAAAGAACTAATTCAAAGAATGTTCAAAGAGGAACACGAAAAGGATAGAGAAAATGACAGTTTAATAAATCCTTTCTCTCTCTAGTCAATTATAAAAGCAAAGCCTAAACCGAGCTGTCGGTTTTGGAAGGTAGATGGCAGCTAGCTTAACTAGCCCTCTACCACAATGTTTTGTTCCTTTTTACTTCTCTTAATAGAAGAGGGGAAAGAGATCATGGAGGAATACACGTATATATTCATTTAATTAGCAAAGGAAAGACATATCATGAAATGGGAGGAAAGCTTGGTTATAGAATGCAATCTAATTTAATTTCAATAACAAAGAACAGTACTTGCATGCTTTCAAATATAAAAATGCAAAGAACAGTTCAGCTATCAATTTCTGAAAAGGAAGAAGATGATACCTGCTAAGAGATAATCTCCTGAAGGATGAAGAGATATAGATCGCACGTTATGAGTATCCTTAATGACAAACAGAGCAAAAGGAAGAATGTAAGAGAATGAATACTGAAGTAAAAGAAACAAAATTTGCTTGAAGGATTTAAAAGCTGCAGCCAAATTGTACAATAAGATCAAGCAAAACCTGGATAACTCTAAATGCTTTCTTTGCAGTTAATTTGGAGAAGTCAAAGAACCTGGAAAAGAAAGCATTGTACAAATTTCTAGGATCAGTTATATTACATTAACCAATAGAATGGTATCTTCAGAATTGAAATTATACGCTTAAAGATGGCAAAGACAATCATGACTTCTAGATTGCATTTGGAACTTTGACAATAATAAGGTAAGGGCACAAACGACCTGAGGTAAAATGCATCAAGAAAGAACCATACTTTATTGTGTGATCTTTTGCACCAGATACAAGAACAGAATTCTGAGGATGAAAATCTAAATCATTTATTGGCTGCAATTAATTAGGAGTAGAATTAATCATCGATAGAGAAGAAAATCTAACTGATAATACAGAAACATACACAGATTAGAACAATGAAGAAAAGAGTGATGTAAAGTACAAAAATCCTTTTCCTGGTCAAAGAGAAGAAAAATCATGTTCCCTTCCCTTGATGCAAAAAGTTTAGACAGCAACAGTGACCAACCAAAAAATTTAAAACATAAATGCTCTTAGCAGTTGTGAAGGCAAGGAGAGAACATAAATCTTTCTTTTTTTATTTTTTGAAAAAAAAACATTGCTTCTTTACTTATACACGATATGAGGGTGAGAATAATAGCTGTTTCAGAGATTTTTTAGCCATGCTGGTTCAAGACACCTTATCCATGGTGATATGTTAAGTAGCCAACTTAGGGGCAAAATTTTAGGGTGAAAAAAATCTCTTGAAGGAAAAAACTATCAGCATAGCACATATGGGTTTCATGAATGTGATGTAAAAGACTAACTTGAATGTGATCATAAAATGTCCTTATAACCGGTCGGACAGGACCATCTTTCGCATCTGGCAACATCATCTGCTTGATCTTTGCCACCTTAAGAAAAATGGATTGTTAGTCAGATCTCATGTTGATTGAAGTAAACGATAAAATAACTTAAAGAAAAAGGACCAACCATCAAATAACTCAAAGAAAAAGGACCAATACCTCAAACAGCTTTATTGACATATCCGCGCTTCCAGTTGCAACAAATTGCCCATCAGCACTGAATCTTGCACATCTGGCAACATTCTAGACAAGTTTAAGCCATCAGTCCAGCAAGAAGATACAATAATCAAACTCAGACAAACATAAACATATGCATTAAATTTGACGGTAAAAAATCTATTCCCCCAGCCTATATATATCCAATATGTATGTCATGATGAGTAGGTGTACGATCTATCCACCAAAACAAGACAATGTTATTGAAAAAAAATATAATACAAGTACAAGGGAGACAAGCTAAATAAAGGGCTCTCTCTCTCTCTCAAAATCTAAGCCTTACCAAGCCAAATCTTACAAAGAGTAACAAAATTTCAGGCCAACAATTCATTTCCTCTCAACACGAGTCTTAACATCATATAGAAAAAGTGTTGAGTTTAGTTTAATCACCTTATGCTCGGAAAGATGTCGAGTCTCGTGCTTTGGAAAATTCTTAGACGAACCTTTTGTATCCTGTCCAGTGCTGTCCGAAGGAAACAAAAAGAAGAAGAATCAAAAGAAGGTTGTTGAATTACTTCTGCTTTCACAAATCCAACACATGAAACTGCAATACATGACACATTGAATCCCAAGACGATCAACACTGTGGCTAACATGGAAAAGCTTTACAACCTGAAGTCGATGGCAGAGGCACGAGAGGGCTGTGTAGATCCAAATGTAGTGGGCACTGATGAACCAAATTCATACAATGCAGAAGCAGAACTCCCTCTTAACGTCTCATCTTTCTCCACCGCAAGACCCTGGTATCACCTTAATACAGAAACTTGCACTTAGCATCCCCAAACTCAAAAAGGCTTGGACAAAAAGATTCTAGTAAACAAATTCAGACCTTTGCAACGAGCTCCATAAGCTTTCTAGGTGGAACATCAACGTTCAGCGGTGTCATTGTAGCTGAAGCAGCAGCACTTGCAGCCTACATACATATCATAGTTATATACTTGTATCATAATGTTCCCTCTCAAGTACTAACTCAAAATTACTTCAATTTGATATCTTCAATTTCTAGGAACCACGAGGACTTCAAAGGAGAACAAAAAGCACAAAACTTCTACTTAGCAAATCGAAACAGAAACCAAACTTGATATACAAAATCTGAAATGAGTTGACCCAGATGCTTAATAATAAAAAAAACTTGAAGAGAAAAGCTTGCCTGGGTGAGGTTGTGATCACGAAGATGAGCGACAATGAGAGAATTGACTTGTCTATAAAGCTTTCCATCTTGAAGGGTCTGTTCGAAGCTGCCTTCCATCTCCTCCTATGAAACAATATCTTAGTTCTTTCAGTTTAGCACCCCGACTGCTACCTCCCTGCTCCACTCCAACTCCACTCTCGCATTCTTCACTGTTCAGAGCCCCATTATAAATATATGGACTGAGGAGGTTTTAGGAAATAGAAGATGCAAAAAAAAAAAAAAAAAAAGAGAAAATGGTTACTAAAAAGATTGAAAATTGGAAGGGTTTTGGGGGATTTTTCATCGTATTTCAATCTGAGAAGGTTGAGAGTTGGAATTTAGGTTCTTGGGATCTCTCGGTTCGATCGAATCGAACCAGTTTATCTCGGCTCATTTCAGTATTAGATGAACCCAAGACCGAACAGTGGCATTTTCGTTATTTAATTTGAACTCTCGGCTCTGTTAAATAAACTATGCTTGATTCAGCCAAGAAGAATCGAGAATTTTGCCATGGAGAAATCAAGGGCCACCTATTTATCCCTTTTCTAAATTTTGATGAGGTACAGTTTATACTTTGATTTTTTGCTCAAATTTCTGGGAAAAATCTTTCTGTATTGTCATTTGCGATTTTCGTTTCTGGTTCTGATTTTTGCTTTGTTAGGATTAGAGTTACACTTGTATGAATTCTAAAGTGAAAAAAATTGTTTCAATGTGTGAAGTTTAACTTTTGGTATTTGAGTGTGATTTCAACTGTTTGCTAGTTCTACTGAACCTCTTCTTTATACAACTACATTTGTATTACACAACTTTCACTGGTAGCCCAGGAGGAATTGTTGTTCTTACACAAAACCCAAGAGAATCTGACAAAGAAAGCTCTAGTTAGTAGGACTAAGAAATCCTTCATTTATTTTATTTCACTAGGAAGGTCAGATTTTCAGTTTGTTCAAGCTTGAAACTGTGTGTAACTCAAGGAATGGCTCCAATCATCTTTCACAAGCAATGAAGTTTCAAGAAATACATAATTCTGATTTCCTAGTATTGACAAATATTGAATCCAAGTTCTGTTAGACCAGATTATACTTTCCTTGGAAAATGAATTGAGCTTCAGCTCTAAGATAACAATGTAAGGAATATGGGAAGAAAAATGCAAGCTAGTGTTGACAATAGAATTGGATTTGCATTAGCTAAGTTGGGTAGAAATGGGTAAGAATCAGGAAATGGCATCACACATTCATCTCCATCAAAGTAAACTTTTCGAGGGAAAGCCCAGCCCTGTTCCAATGTAAATGTTGAATCCTTCTGAAAAATCATCTCAGAGTGAACGTTTCCATTTGGCCCTGCTTGAAGTAGCACATCATTGAAAGATTTTAAGCCATGGAACAGAGCGGTGTCGTCTGCACAAGAAAGGAAAGAAAAATGTAAGTGAATGACCAAGAAAATATCTAAATCAATGAAGTCAACTTTCGATCTGCAAATTCTTCTCCCCTGAGATACTTTCAGGAAAAATTGAAAAGAAAATAGAAGTTCTCACTCTTAGAGATGAAGGGGGTGAGTGGCTTATAAACAAAGCTATAAACTTCTACTGTGTTGTTGAAATTGGGGTGCTCAACAACAAGAGTCCATTGTGAATAGTTAAGTCGATAGTTGAGATTACTGATGGTTATCTTAACCCGCCAATATCCCTTGTAGTTCTCCTTAACATGCCAGTGGACTCGAATTGGACAGTTATGTGTCGTGCACTGCACCAATGGAGCACTGTCATTTGTAGGTGCATTCAATTCCGTTAAGCTTTGGAGATCTGATTCGGTCCTGCATCATGCTCCATTTCTAATGATTGCTGAAAAGACATGAATGGATAATTTGAAAAGAGAAAAAATTCTCTCTTACAGGATACATGCCGTTCTGTCTTGGCAGCCACAAGCACATGCTTTACAAGGAGTAATTTTCGAGTTATAGAAAGATGACATGGAGACACAACAGGTTGGCGTTTCAGAAGCAAGAAACTGCGAGTAAGAGCATGTCACATTCCAAGTCACTGCAAAAAGAAGCAAGGGAGTTTGAAGTTGGCAGGCAGTTGAAGTGTTAATAATAATGTGGAAAATAGTCTTGTATAAATCTCATCCCTTTCAAAGTCCATGAATCCTCCCTATCTTTGGAGTTATGAACAGTAAGATATGTAAGTGCGCATAAAACATGGATATCTCTTTTTATAGTTTGTTGTAGTTGTGATATTTACTCAATGCATTAGTTTTTCGACGACCATCAGATGAATAGAAAGCTGATGGCGGCACAATCTTTGCCTGGCTACATGTGTAACCCAGCTCTGGACCATTCAAGGTGAAATTCTTGGGAAGTCTCACTGTCTTATTCGAACTACCGGAACGACCAACCGTCAATTGGAAGGCAGAGACAGCAGATGAAGGATCTTGTCCCCAAGATGTCAAAACACCACCTTTGCAGCACATAGCTACCTGTTTGTTATAAGGAGCACCAGGAAGTAAGTCAACCACTGATGGATCTCTTTTGCAACTGTGTGGTATAGTTTCTGTAAACGTGGAACTGGAACAATCTCCTTGATCAGTAGCTTCAGCTCCCTGCATGGACCAAATGACCTCTCCCTTTGCCCATACCCATCCCAAGGTCCATCCGGGGCTTGTGATATGTCGGTATGTCTGAAAGTTTGTTATAGTCACAGTTGCCTGGAAATTTAACGTTGCATATAGCACATTACTTGTGTCAACCAAACCATAAAGTATAGTATTGTCAGAATAGGATATTCATGGAGCTGTGTGTCAAAGAAGAGACGTACCACATAACCATCTGCAGTCCAGTACATGACATCCCATTTGATTTCGATTTTTCCATTCGGGTCCACCGAGTCAAATGCCGCTAGAACATCAAAGAAATGTGACAGTTAGGAATGTGTGTTTGTAAATCTCACTGATAGTTCATTAGACTGTAGCTTACCTGCTAGAGAAATCAGAAATAAAAAGGAAGTGGTTGAGAAAGTTAGGAATTTGTGTTTGTCTGAATTCATATTCCTAACTTGGAATAGACTTGATTTACATAGAAAAGAGATTGGGTGGAGTTAAATGATCCAAAGCCTCAAAAGCAAGCCTTATATACTGCAGTTTTGGGTACTTTTCTTATGTTATGTTGCTAAGTGACTTGTTTATTAGAATTATCAGGCAATTATCAGACAACACAAACTGGAATGGAAGAAAAAGTCAACCAAAACTCACCTCTTTTTTCCCTATTTAAATCACCATTAGTTCTCCAAACCTTAGAAAAGAAGAGATGCTAAGTTCCAAGTAATATGTTAATAAAAGAGTTTGCTTACGAAACAAAACAATTTATCAACCAGACATATGTCTTCGATCAAGACGTGTAAGGTTCAAATCACGTCACCCCAAATATTGTGTTGAACTTGAGAATAGAAAAATAAAACAAAAAACTTTGGACAAGTTCCACCTCTAATGGAATACACTTTTACTGGTATTTAATATTTGAACCATTTCAAAGTATTGCCAAATGCCATTTACTCTTTGTTGAAATTGCTTACATATGAAGGTGAGGGAGACAATTCTATTAGCTCCATTTGGAACAAGCTATATAACAAATCTCATTATGTCATTACCAAATTGAAAATGACTGATATATCCAACCGCATAATGCTCAAAATCCAGATGTCATCTTATTTATTTTAAAGTAAATTATGAAAAATATCCAACTTTTCTCATTTGTTTCAAATACATGTATGTAATATTATCTTTTAACTTCTATATTAGTTTTTTTAAAAACTATCATTTGACTACAAGTTAATTAAAATATTGAGTGAGTCTCACTTTATATGTTTGGCACTACAATAGTGTGCAAAGATCTCTCACACAGGTTAGCTTCGAGTATCTCAACACTAAACCAGAAAAAAAATGTATAAGAGGTCAAGGTTAGCAGACATCCACACAGTGAAGTTCAGGATGAGAACCAAATACCAAAAAAACAAACTCCCTTATCATTTGAAATCTTTTATCGGTTAAGTACTTAGTTTTGGTAGTAGTTTGTTAATAGACACAAATGTAGTGGTATAATCCAAGGATTCTTTTTTGTCAGCGGCTCATGTAACACAATTGCACATCTTGTAGCTTTTCATGGTCGATCACATTATTATTTTTCAATGGTTAGGCACGAAGATCATCTCCATGATTGGATGATGCCGTTGGTTCTTGTATCCACATTCCTTAATGAATAGGGTTGGGGTCGCCTAACTTTAGGCACTTAAAAGATTTGTGTGGCCCAATTTTGTTTTTATGACACATTGTTTCCAAGGAAAGCGACATTGAATAACTTTGAATTATGAATCAGTTTACATTTCTCTTACTTTTGGTCTCTTTACATTTACACGATTTGACGTTTTTCTCTTAGGTATTTTTTCAATTTGAAATTTGAAATTATTAAACCATTTTAAATTTTCATTAATCAATACCTCGTTTTTAAAATCTAACCGTTAGTCGGAATTAAAAACGGAAAGCGGCACCCACCGGTCGGCGTCGGTCTAAGGTTCAAAGCATACTCGTGAAAACGTCGCCGGTTAGTAATTTGGGCGGTGTTATTACACGACAGAAATGTCAGATGCACCGTCGTCCGTACGACACGTGTACGGCTAATATATTTTAGAAATAATGGCATTTATTGTTAATGGGGAAATTATATCAGGTGGTACGGTGGAGGGCCAAATAATTTCGCCATCGGCGGCTTTGAAGGAGTCCATAGTGGAGGGTCGGCCACCAGTTTTTAACTGCCTAATTCCCAAACAGTGTCCTGACACGTCATCTTCATACCCCGCAATTAATGCCTTTTGTCCACGCTGGCTTCTGGGTTTCTGCCACGTCTCCATTCTATTCTGTTATTTTTCCTTTAAACATTTTTTCCACGTACTAAATAGTATACGGCTAAATATTCGAGTCTCTTTCAACTTTTTGCTACCGGTATAATTTATATTATAAGAAAAACTGCATAATATAAATATTTAAAGCTAGCTTAATAGTAAACTCGACTACTAATCTTCTCTAGACTTATGTTCAAATTCCACTCTTTAAATACTAGGTGTATTTTGGACGATGGTTACAGACAAATTCTCAAATCAAAGCTTGTCAAGTGGTCAATTTTACTTTTTTCTTTAAAAAAAAAATATTTTAATAATTTTGTACGTGAGTGATGAGAAATGATGCACAAAAAAAATGTCCATTTACAATGTGACGTTAATTTTTTAAGTAAAACAATTAGAGGTTGGAGAATGGAATTATAGATTTCATGGTTATTAGTACACTTGAGTGTCAATTCAGCTAAGCTCTGTTAGTAAACCTTAATTTTCACTCAAGGTTACATTTATTATGAAAAAAAAAGTCATTTCTTGTTTAGCTTTTTGAAAATAACGAAGGATGTCACGTCACTAACAACATGTTAATTATCTATATTTGTCTCTCGTTTATTAATGAGAATTAAGAGTGATTGAAAGCCAGAGAGGAGAGAAATAATCCTAACTTGTGAAGATGTTATTGCATTAGATTAGTTAAACACATGCACAAAACATGAGTGAGAGCTATAACGAGGAAGAGAACCATGTGAGAGCATTGTTGCATTGAATTACTTAAATCTGAATGTGAGCTTGAACCTCAAAAACGAAAGAGGATTCTAGCGTTTGGAAGTACTATTATGTGAATAACTATAATTTCACACTTACTAAATGGTGTCGTTCTTTTCTAGTCACTAAATCATGTTATTTTTGTCTTCGGAGGAGACAATAGGGATTATTAACACATTTTTAATGCGCTACATATATATACATATATACATATATATACATATATAACTATTAGAGACTATAACCATCAAAATAATAATGTTTTTTTTCCGAAAAGAATCAAAATAAATATTTAAATAAATAATTTTAGTTTTGGTTTGAAATAATATTATATGGTGAGTTGACTCGATTGCCAAGTTTTGTTCCATGTGACCGACACAATTAATCATATTTTTAATTCAAATTTTAATGTTATTTTTCATACCATATGAACATGTATAGATCTGATATTTATTCTATTCACTCATTTTAAAACGACAACTACACTTTCAATCTCAAACATGTCAACACGTTGTGAAACATATGTCTATTAGAAAATAAAATTATAACATTTTAAAATATGTAAACGGAAATCAAAATAAAAATTTGGATAAATTGCAAAATTCACTCGTAAAGTACGATGAGAGTTACAATTACACTCTCAAATTTTCGATAATAACATATGGGCCCCTAAACTTTAAAAATGTTATAATTAGAACCTTAAGCTTATTATAATTATAAAAATTGAATTCGTAAACTTATATACTCCATGTAACTTATAGAATGATGTAAGTTTGAAAGTTTAATTTTTAATTTTAAAAGTTTAAATGTAGAATTGTAATTATACATTATTAAATAGAAAATAAATATTTATTTTAATGTAAAATATTTTTTTTTTAGGAAATTAAAGAAATGTAACGAAACTTCTTTAAATTGGAATTTAAAGGTATAGAAAAAGAGAGAAAAAGAAAA
Organism: Cucumis cinereus; assembly: GCA_037974625.1. Classification (NCBI taxonomy): domain Eukaryota; kingdom Viridiplantae; phylum Streptophyta; class Magnoliopsida; order Cucurbitales; family Cucurbitaceae; genus Cucumis; species Cucumis cinereus. The sequence goes on along the minus strand of JBBPDJ010000004.1, from coordinate 14,673,420 downwards.
ACGGATGAAGGAATATGCGTTTACTTGAATAATGGTGGAGAACAGAAAAAGTCAATAAATTGGACTCTCTCTGCTGTTCAAATCACAGCGATTTGAACCTCTTCTCTTCGAATATATAAACCCTTCACCATCCCATTGCATTTCAAGCTCAAACCTTCAAACCCCACAATTTCATTTCATCTATCTCCACTTCAAAATGACGGATTCCAAAGTTTCCCCAGTTCCCCTGTTGAAAGATGAGCTCGATATCGTCATACCCACCATCCGAAACCTCGATTTTCTGGAGATGTGGAGACCCTTTTTCCAGCCTTACCATCTCATCATTGTTCAGGACGGTGACCCCAATAAGGTCATTAAGGTTCCTGAGGGTTTTGATTATGAACTCTACAATCGTAACGACATCAATCGGATTCTGGGTCCTAAAGCTTCTTGTATTTCCTTCAAGGATTCTGCTTGCCGTTGCTTTGGCTATATGGTCTCCAAGAAGAAGTATATCTTCACCATTGATGATGACTGCTTTGTGAGTTTTTTCCCGATTAATGATTTGGGATTTTGTGTTTTCTTCTTTCTTTTCTCTCTTTCCCCTGTTGTGAACTTTGGATCTTATCTGATTTGGGTGTCTTTTTCTTTTTTTAATTGTTAGTCCTGGTAATGTTGATCTTACAATACCCTATTTTAGTGTTGTTGATTGGGTTTTAGATTGTTGGATATATGAACTCTCTGATTAGTTATGAACAGCTACATACATGGTGTCAGCGGTGTATTTGTAAATTTGCATGCTTTAAAAGGCAAAAGAATCCATTCGTTGGTCGTAGATCTGTCTGAAAACTCACCCGAGGTCACAAATCAGTTTAGAATTTTTTAATGTAGTTGACTAAAACTCGTGGATCTGCTGCATAATTAGGCAAGCAAGTGATCTTGGATTGCTAGTGCTAAGCTTCTGTTATTTCAGCTTTCTGATCCATGATTCACGAGGTCTGGCTTTGTGGATCCATGCAGTTTTTCTTAGTTCTATATGGGAGTGTTGATGTTGAAAAGAAGTTCTGTTTTGTTTTGTCTACAATGGTACAAGGAACGAGCGATGAGATCGTCCCTTCTGGATCTGAGGATTGTTCTTTATTTTGATCTTGCAGGTTGCTAAGGATCCATCAGGCAAGGACATCAATGCACTTGAGCAGCACATCAAGAACCTTTTGAGCCCGGCCACTCCACACTTCTTCAATACCTTGTATGATCCCTATCGCGAGGGTGCTGACTTCGTCCGCGGATATCCGTTTAGTCTCCGGGAGGGTGTCCCGACCGCAGTGTCTCATGGCCTGTGGCTCAACATCCCTGATTATGATGCTCCCACCCAGCTCGTGAAGCCTCTGGAGAGAAATAAAAGGTATAGACTTTTTGCATTACACTAGAGTTCAGCATTTACTTGCCCAATTATCATAAGTTGATTATTTAGCTATACTATAGGTATGTAGATGCAGTCTTGACAATTCCAAAGTCAACCCTCTTCCCCATGTGTGGAATGAATCTGGCATTTGACCGTGATCTGATCGGCCCAGCGATGTATTTTGGTCTCATGGGTGATGGTCAGCCAATTGGTCGCTACGACGATATGTGGGCTGGCTGGTGCATGAAGGTACATTGTCATTCCATGACTAGATGGTTCTTTCTGTCATTTTCATTATTGTTTTCCCATGTTTTGCAATACCTCGATTGAAGCTGATCATATTTGGACCGTGTGGGATCTTGTGTACTAGGTTATATGTGACCATCTTGGATATGGAGTGAAGACGGGATTGCCCTACATTTGGCACAGCAAAGCAAGCAACCCATTTGTGAACCTGAAGAAAGAATACAAGGGAATCTATTGGCAAGAAGAGCTGATACCATTTTTCCAAGCTGCTAAACTTCCAAAAGATTGCACCACAGTGCAGGAATGCTACATCGAACTCTCCAAGCAAGTTAAAGCAAAGCTCGGTGGCATCGACGAATACTTCATCAAGCTTGCAGATGCCATGGTCACTTGGATTGAAGCTTGGGATGAGTTGAACCCATCAGACAGTAAAGCTGCCGATCTGCCTAATGGTGCCCAGAAGTAGATATATCTGACTCAGATTATCAATACTTCTCGAAAGATTTATTTTACTGGCATTACCTTCTGAAGGTACCGGCTTAGCATTCGTTTGGAAGCTCAGAGTATTGGTGTAGCAGCATGGTAGAGAATTTAGTATTTTGATTCACTTATCATTATGACCTTAGTCACAGTAAAAGAAAGATGGTATCATATGGTTTTTATAATTTGATGAGCATTAGTTATTTCAGTATGAGATTGTTTCCTGGGAGATTTAAATGATTATTTTATTTTGTTAAGCTATTAGTCTGTTTTGTTTGGTTTCCTTCGACTTATTTACAATTCTGGAACTTTCATATTTGGCTTTTGAAGCAGCACTGACTATAAAATGGCAAAAATAGTGAATGTTGTTAGTTGTAGAATTGTAATAGACCTCCATGTTGTGAACCTGAGCTGTTTCTGTTTAGCATATTGATGAAAAGGGATTTGTTTGTTTCTCAGTCAAGGATGTAAAAAGATGGATTTGAAAATGGGGGTGCTAATGGCTAATGATTGATAAAGATTCCTCCTTTTTAAGTTCAAATTTTGAATTGAAAGAAACCAAAACTGAGATAGCTAATATGTAGCTGTAATGAAGAAATTTTGAATAAAGAAAAGTTTTTTTTTTTGGAAATAAAGAAAAGGAACAAAATCCAAGTAAAAAATCATTCTAAACTCTTCTCCTATTAGCCTTTATCTAGAGTGCATAAATGGAAGGCTAAAATATAGGTTTGTCTCTAATGTAGGGGCATTTTTCTTTTTAAATTTAGTATCAAAATTGATGTAGTCCCTTATTTATGTAACCTTTTTGATCATGATGGATGATGAATTTACAAAAGGGTATTCTATTGAAGAGAATTTTACCTAATTTCTACTCCATTTGGTTGGAAATTGATTGAACTTTGAATTTTTTGTTCTAGCTCTAAATTTTGGCAAACTCAATGCTAAGTATATAAACTGTTTTGACATATCAATCATTCGTATAGTTCAACTACTTGAAATGTATATCTTGTTCAGGTTTATATCTAAGGATCTATATTGAGACTTTCTAAAGAATAGACTAAACGGAAAAGTACAAACATTAAGAACCAAACTATATATTTTTTCAAAGGGAGAAGAACACAACAATAATTAACATATACTCTTTCCTCTGAAGTCGAAGATTTGATCCCTATATCGAATAGCATGAAGTCAATTAATTTCTAAACCCAAACCAACCAAATCACGACACCAACAAGCAAAAAAAAAAAAAAGAAAAGAAAAAACAATTTCTTTCTTTCAAATAGAGGAAATTTATAACCTAAAACTCTTCTTACGTACGCGGTCCACTATTCTACCTTGAAAACTGATTGTTTCTCGACGACGAAGAAGGAAAAAAAAAATCCCAAATGGAATTGGATGGAAGCATTGAAAGCATATTGTAAGGACAAGAACTTCAACTGCAGGCATATGCAATGAGACATTAAGCACAAGTGTAGCACCTTAATCAAAGGGCAAGTCTCTGAGGACTACAATAACTGTATAAACTAAATTTTACAACGAAAAATTTTCGGGATTCGACAAGACAAGTTAGTCCCAAGATAAAAACATTGGTATTATAGAAGCGACAACAGAATCAGGAAAGAAGACAAGGTTAGAGGTACTAGATAGGAAGATTATACAACAATTTATTCTCTCCTTGGCTAACAAAATGTACCATTGGCATAGGTGTGATGGGTTCAAGCTTCAACTTCTCACTAGCCTTCCTGAAGTCTCCTATGCCGAGTCCTGTTACAGAAAACGCATTCGATTTCAGTTAAACCTATAATAAAGAATCTGTTAGGATACATCCTAACTAGAATAAAATTTGAAATATATTGAGATATAAAATTATGAAACTACAAGACAACCCATGTATAACGGCGCACTTGGAATCTCCCCTTTTGCATATGCTAACCCAAGCCCTAAATCATTCAACAATTGCCTACCCTCCAATCCCCTTCTCTCTATTTGTGAAAAAATAGACTAATTCGCTAACTTATTACCCTTGCTGCCCCCCTGCTACTAATACCACACTAATATCTCTAAGAACATTACAACATCTAACTTGATATGATATCTAATGGTAACAAGAGTAACAGGGGTTCTTAGACTCCTTTTCCTCAACGAGAAATTGCACCCAACCGTGAGCAAGGGCCTGATTCATGTTGATGGGGGTAAGTCTTTCACTCGGTCAATAAATGAATGAAGTAAAAGGACTTATCTACTAATAGTCACAAAAAGAGTTCCTTTTAGAAAAAAGCATGTAATTGAAGAAAATCAGAAGCATATCATGTGCATCTTAAGGCACATTTATCGATAACATGCAATATATATTTGATCAAAAGCTTAGATTGATATAGAGATAACTAAGGGCCTACTTGGATTGACTTTCTAAATGCTTGTTTTTAAGTTGATCAAACAGGCTCTTAAGGCAAGCCACATTTGATTTTGATAATAAATCCAGAAACAATCTAGAGGTTAGCCTCCCAACAACATCGAATCACTTACATAGTCCTCCGTGGATCTGTGTTGGTAAAAAAGAAACACTGTCATACTACAATAGGCAAAAGACAACATGACAACATAGAATTTGCAATGGTGACCTTAGCAAATTTTTTGTAGCATTCTTCCACTAATAGTAATGGAACCGGTTTTCTTGTCTGGCTAAGAAGAAAAAACAAGTACTTTCTAGATTACTTTTAATTTGGGCTCCAATTTTATTGATCTCATTGATCCTGATAGCACAAAGAACAAGGAAGTAAATGCCAGTGTACTTTCCTATACCTTACAATTGCCATTGTACTTTTCAATGCTTGAACCCAGAGCCCAATGAGATTACTATCACAAAGAAACTATCACACTTCAACAAGAAAATGAAGAGAGAGTTTGGGGTCCTAGGGATTAAGCCAGAAAAAAGGTTGCTTGTGAAGACAAAGTTTGAGTGCTTAGGAAACCTTCAGACTTCAAGTCAATACATAAAAATGATAATCTATTCCACAGAGCACAAGTAACTTTTGGAAGAATATTAAACTGAATGAAAAAAAGTATAATGTTCTTATTTATTTACCTGCATGGAGTGCCTCTGATGTTCCACTCGCTGGAGTTGTGATGAAAGTTGTAGCAAGTCAATAGTTGTAGTACGTTCATAGGAAAGGTTAGCTTTAGGATTTGCCAAACCTGATCTATGAAGAACCCTACCAGGAATCTGAAAGGTGACAGTACGATCACTACTTTCACACGTCGGTATGGGACCCATTTGAGCTTCACTCATCCCCAAGGCAAATTTACTGGTAATCCCAGTTGAAGAAGCCTGTGGGCTCACTCCCATGAGCTTTTCGGAGAGTTCGCTCATGCTATAATTCGATTGACTCTCAGACGTGATGAAAGCACGAGGAATGTGAACTATGGATGGATGGTTCGATGCACTTTGTGATTGAGATGACAGAAGAGAGAGAGCACAACCAGAGTCCGGAATTCCAGAAAGTCCTTGTATGGTTGATGCTGCATCATAAACGCCAAAGTCTTCGCTTGATATGGTAGTTTGGTGGAACAAAGGATGTGTATCAATATGGGGACCTCCCACATTATGTGAATACTGGCAAGTTGTCTCACTTAACATGTTTACTGTAGGTGCTGTACTAGTTCCATTTTCTTGAAAAGGAGGAATCTGTACTTCAAAATCATAGGGAAGCAAGGGAGATTTCACATTCAGATGCCTGTTGCTCAGTGAAGTTGCAGACATAGAATTATAATCACTCTTTCCCTCAACTTTTATACGCTTACACCAATCGTTTTCTCCAAGCTTCTCTGGATAATACAGACCACTAGACAGTATATCTTTGCAGATAAATGAAGTTGCAGTCAACGTTTTCTCCTGAAATCTGCTGTCTCCAATACCTAAAAGTTTCCATAGGTATTGTGAATGTTAACAATGTTACATGGCTAAAAAACATGGGCCGAAAACTAATTCAGTATTTTGAGAACATAGGAGTGCAGTATGCTTAGTGCTTGCAAGGAGATGAGATTAAAAGTGGTGACTTTTTAATGAAAAAGCAGAGATTGATAAATTAGAGAAACTAATACAGGTAATGAGATAAAGCCATGATATTGTGGTAGTGGTTAACAAATATAGTGAATCAAAGAAGATTTTTAAAGATACTGTACACAGCATAATCAGATTCAAAACAAATAGATGAAACAAGTCAACTAGATGTTGAAGGCATTAAAACAGCTAGGCAATTAAGCAGCACATGTTCAGGATGGAGGGCTGTCAGGAATCTTTGACTTTGAATCTCTCGTGTTATATAACTACAAGATTTAAGATATTGCCACACAGTTACTGTTTCTCAATATTGTAAAACTTTTGGTTAGTAAACAAACTATAGTCAGTAATGTTCTCATTTAATTCAACCTGATGCAGCTTTACCAGATTTGGTATTCTCTTAGGGAAACCTCAAAAAGATAAGTTGCAAGAAGCAAAATGGTTATTTGGTCAGCTTTGAACGTTTGCATTGAAATCATGTTTGAGAATGAACTCAAATATATGAAAAACTAGATACCATTATAAAGCTTATTCAGTAAGGGCACCAATGCAACTTAGGTTGCTCCTGAGTTATCTAATAACAATAGGGGCACAAATGGAGGGAAAGGACAAACCCGGGATAAGACAATTCAGCAACAAGAATGAAATTCAAAGGATGACAATTACCATTACCCAAGTTGTTAAGAGTAATGACAGTCGATGGAACACTTGAATGACCATTTACTCACCAAATAGATGCATGATTTCCAAGAGAATTTTGAAACCTTTTTCTCGGTTTGATATTGTCAAACCCAGTATCCAATGTTAAACTAGAGCTCTGAAATTTATAAATTCTACACCAGTTATTAAAGGGGATATCATGATTCTTTATTTACCAGCCTTGAGCATTTGAAAATGACCAAACATATGGCATTTGATCGGTTAATAATCAGCAAATGCCAATTTCCTGAAAAATTACAGGTTTTTTGCGAGGAATACACAAATATTCCATGTATTCTAGTTGTCATTACTACAGATATACTATGAGATGAGTAACCAGAAGTTTTTATTTAAAAAAAAACTTAGTTTGAAAATTTCCGGGGTTTCATTATCAGATGTCATTAGATTCACATTCATGGCAACATAAAGGCAAAATTCATCAACCAAGTACCCAACCAGATTCCAACAAAGTTTAAATAAACAGCTGTAGCACTTTACTTTCACTTTTAAATGTGGTTGTTGGCTTGTAGGATCCAAATCAAGCAAATAATAATGACAGTCAGAACAAAACCATCAAAATCTCATTCACTCCCCACCCTTCCCCCGAGAGAGGGGGGGGGGGGGGGGGAGCATTAGAAGGTTCTCAAGAAATGATTCACAAGAAGAGCTAAAAGAAGGGAATAGACTCTCAAAAAGTTGATTGTTCTTCAATTTCAACTAGGCCTAGCCATGAAATTGTCATCTAAAGTATTTTTTCTTGGGTAAGAAACAACAATTTCAGTGAGAGAAATGAAAGAAAATATAATAGCTAGCACATGCACAACTTCACCTAGTGAGATTTTTATCCGTAAAATTTGTGAAAAGGGGAAAGCTGTGTATGGATCATGAGAGAGAGTCAGAAACAGTGAGATGGAACGATGAAGAGTTTAAGAATATAGATGGAAAATTGATATGGCATATGCTATAATACCATTATAAGGCTGAAGCAACCTCTGTGCCCTTCCTGAGTGAAAACTGACTTGAGGCTTTCTTCTTCGTTCATTATGGCCTGCAAGCCGTTTTCGACAGCTGCGTTTACCATCATCAAATTCAACAAGCAAATGAAACCTGAAGGTAAAAACAAGTCCTTTAATCAAGCAGCAACCTTAGTCATAATCTCTAAATCAAGCTGACTAATCAAGGTAATGTATGTCTGAATTCATTATACGGCCATCGGCCAACATAATGAGAAAGAGCAAGTTCTAGGATCCATAGTTGAAATAAAGATCAGCAAAACGCTCTCTCCTCTCAAAAAGACCAAAATACTGTTGAAGAATAGAATAATGATTTGAGGTGATTCCATGGGAGAATTTCTATCTAAATATAATTCTTTGGTGCTTTTTCGTCGCAATTGTGAGGAGTTGAAAAATGATGAGAGAAAATGGATAAAATAATAACCAACCTGCTGCATTGCTGACAAAACCTCTGTTCTATGCCATTCACAATAACTTTGGCAGTCTTTGAATGAACCTCACAAACTTTATGCCTCTTGTGGTAGTCTTTAGAGGAGCTGAGATCTTTGTTACAACCATAGACTTGGCAAAACGCAGTCTGGAAATTCACCCCTTGAGATCGCATTTTCTTCTGAGAAGTTGATGATTCAGTGGAAGATGAAATTGCAGCTCTCTTGGAGTATTTGGAACTGTGAGCATCCCCTTGATCAATAAATCTGCCTAGCTTCAAATCAATAAGAGATGAATCTCGATTGTTAGAGTCTACAATGGAGCCAGAGAGCTTTGAAGTGGACTCTTCCTCTCCATGAAGTGGATGAGAGGTGGGCAAAACCAGATTCAAGTTTCTACCTCCATCAGTTTTAGTATTCAAGACATCACTGACAGAATCATCAGGTAATTGTTTTCCAACCATTTGGGGAAATTCCAGTTCCCCAAAGCTCTGATTCTCCACATGCTGAGCACCACTTGTAAGAAGCATGTTGTCCCCAAAACTACATGGGTTCTTGAATTCCCAACCCAACAACGAATATTTACTTCTCAGAGGTGAATTAGTAGATGAATTCATCTCATCAGACAGAAATCCCTTCCCTTGAGAACCATAGTTCCAAGACTCCATTATACAGAAAGATCAAATCTTATGAGTTTTCAAAACAAACCCACCTGAATAAACAGGCAAAACACCATCTTCTTTCTTGTAAACTTCTTCAACCCCAACAAACCCAACTCATATCATAGTTTCCAAATCATCATTAACAAACAAAATCTAGGTTACATTAAGAGCCATCAAAGCAATCAGCATAATCCCCAGAAGCCCCCCCACCTCCCTCCACTAAGCATAAATAGAAAGAAAGCTACAAAATTATCTTCCCCAAGTAACCATCGGTTTGAAGCAATCAATCAATTGGGTTAAAAAAAAGAAACCCATCTTGGAGAATCCAAATACAGACAACTGAAATGCACAAGACGACAAAAGAATGTCTGAATTTCACGTGAATGGAAGAGCTCAAGAGACAAACAAGAATGCTCAGCTTGATGAAAAGAATGAAGTTAGAGCAAGACTACAGTAAATAGATTGAAAATGGGAGCATAGTTCAAGATTTAATTGAAAACAAAAAGAAAAAAGAAAAACCTGAATAAATGAAGCTTAAATTGGTTCCCAATGATCGGAGAAACAGGGCTCTGTGGGTTTGGAGAAAGATGAGAATATGAATGAAACCTACTTTAAAGAACGTACATACACAATGGTAATATACTGGCAAGGATTTGCACAACATAAAGTTATAAAAATAAAGGAAAAAAAAAAACCAAAAAGTGGATTTGAAACTTGCCAAAATCCTTGGATGTGGGCTGAACAGTGATTGAAGTTCTATTTTGAGGAAGATTAGTATAATAAACCTTGATTTACACTTCAAAGTTACTTCCTTTTTTACTAATTTGAACATATTTCTGTTTGATCACTGACCCTTTATCCATCCTCACAACATGAAATGACCAATCTAACACCTTTGAGCATTAAATGAAAATGTGATAATATTATGAACAAATTCTAATTTCAACCTGCCTTGGTCCATAAGGAAAAAAGAAAAAGTGCTTTGCTTTTGAGAATTGATTGTTGTTTTAGGATAAATATGAAACTATGACATGGCCATTGCTTCCAGCTAAGTTGTATACTATTCACTTACTTTGGGAATGACACTTTTTTTGTGTTTGTCAAGTTTTTTTAACCCAAATTTTACAAATGCTATTTGACTTTTATTTTAATTTAGTTCTTATGTTTCATGATTTTTTGATCTCGTGTTTCTTTCATTCAAGATTAACTTTTAGTTTTTAAAGTTTTTATCTATTAATTAATTAAAAATAATTATGAAATAAATTTTTAAATTTAATTTTACTTGTGATGAAGAGTTTTCGAACTTAATTTATTATAATTCATAAATAAACGTTAACAGCAAACTAAACACGAGAAAGATCATCAAGTAAAACAGAAAATTCTACTAAAAAACCAATCGTCTAAAAAAATAATCTCTTTTAAACCCTCTCCCCTCCCTCACCACCACCACCACCAAATAAAGAGGCACTATAAAAGTATCGCAGACAAGCTAGTACTCCATCGTTGTAAGGGCATGAACAATTTGATTGCAAGTCCTTTTACAAAAAGAAACCCTTTAGAACATCTGCCTGAGGGGCGAAGAAAATAATTTCATCGAAAACCTTCGACATCTCCGATAAATCTAGACAATCCTTGTTAAGGATTTTACTAATCTCCATAGATATAACCATTTAAGATCAAGTTTTATCTTACTGTTAGTACTCTTAACCTAAGAAAATGAATCAAACGTCAAACTAACTTGAATTATTCTTCTTTTTCCAAGTAAAAATCAAGTTATGGTGATGTTCATGCCACATCTCCTAAACCCTAAATACTATAGTGAAAGAGAATAATTTATAGATATAGTGTTCTAATATCCCAATTATTTGTACTACGCATTTGTTGTTACACTATTTCGGCGCATGTGTCTTGTAGTTAGTTTATTGTCTTAATTTTGACATAGACGTTTTTCTTTTTCAAAGATTCAATTTTTTCTTCTACTCTACCAAGTTGTCGTTTTCATACATAAGTAATTTGATATAATAGGTGATTTCATTTTGAATGTCTTGATAATACGAACAAATATATACTAAAATTAAAATATGTATTATTGAAGACATATGGTAGCATTGAAAAGTCTGGTACAAAGTTTTAGACTATTCATTCATATGGAAGTCATGTGTGTAACACATCATCGAATCAAAGTGTAAATTCAAAAGCCAATAACACTTGCTCGCGCCAAAAGGGAAGATTCAAACTATAGAAAAGCATGGAATTGCAATTACTAATGACACAAAAGAGTTGACCAAACCAATAATTTGGGGATTATAATGAGAAGAGAGTTTGGACCCACATCCCATTCTAATCATGAATGATTAACAAAGACTTAAAAGCTAATTATCAACAATAATTAATACTAAACCCAACTTAAAGAGCTTCAAAACATCCTCTTTTGATATATATATATATATATTAATTTTTGGAAATATTTATGGATGTGAAAAGGTGACAAAGAAGGCCTCACCCCCACTAGGTTTAAAAATCAAATAATGTATGGTTTCACATCCAAATGGCACTTGGCAACATATTGTTAATGGGGGGAGATGGGGTCCATTGATTAACATCCTCACATATTTGACAAACCCCATCTTGGTGGGGGTCACTTGTCACATCCCTTGATTAGAATAAAAGGCCTATTACCAACTTTCCCCTCTAGTGGATTCATCTAAAGCTTCCATTTTTTTTTTTTTTTTTTTTTTTTAAGTTTGTTCTTATGTTTTGAATATTAAGACTTTATCTCAACTTTTCAAGATTTACGTTTTTAGTCTTGATTTTTTTTTTATTAGATACTCACTTTTAGTCATTGATTTTAATTAATTTAAAATAACTACGATATAAAATTATAGTGATAAAAACAACGAAACTTAATTTTCATTATTATTTTTTAAATTAATTCAATCGAATACGATAAGTGAGTATTTGGTGAAAAGTCGAGGTTAAGAGTGTGGGTTTTGAAACCTAGATATCAAATTGATACAAAACTCAAACTTTAAGTGTTTTTAAAAATGTAACATTTTAAAACCTCAAAATTAAACTGAAACCAAACACAAAATTTAAAGCTATTCTTTTGAAATCCAGGGATCAAATATTAACAAGACTTGATTGAAGCGTGATTAAAAAAATTGTAATATTTTAAAACTTAAAGTTCAACAGTTTAAAATCTATAGATGAAATAGAAATCAGATTCAACGTCCGAGAACCAAAAATGTATATATGTATTTATACATTATTATCGTTATAACAATACACTTGATTAACCCATGTTTATTTATAATAAAATAATATATATAAATAAAGAGAGTGCAAAAAAATAAAAAGTAAGATTTAAATGGTGTTTTTAGGAAAATTTTATTTTATTCTAGGACATTTTTAAATATAGTAAAATAAATCAAAATATAACAAAATTTTAGATTCTATCAATGATAAACGTAGATAAACTTTTATCATTATCTATCAATATCACCGATAAACATTAATAGAAATTTATCTACATATATAGATTAATATAATTTAAAATTTTGCTATTCATAATAACTCTTGGTCTATTTTTTAAAAATTATGTTTAAAAAAATATAATTCGGATAAAAGCATTTTAGTTGTTGGAGTTTGGGAGTTTTAGGGTAATAACAATAATAATAATAGATATCCAAATGAGAAACAAAGGGTGATGGTGTCCAACTCAAAGTGCCACCCAACTTTCCCAATACAAAAATCCCTTTTGTCTTTTACCCAACCACTGCTGGGCCCCATCCCCATATGGTCCATTAATAAATAAATAAATAAATAAATAAATCCCATTTTCTTTTTTTAATTTTCTAAATTAATAATTTAATTTAATGGTTCATTGTTGTTTTTTGTAGTTAGGAATCCACCAATTAATGGTTCTAAACAAACAAAATCCTTACCTTCATCCTTCAATTTCCTAACCTAAGATTATCCATATCCCATTCATTTTAACATTTATTTTTCCTTTTTCATCTTTTTAATTTTTAATTAATACCGAATTGTTTATGACGTATGAATTTTCAATGTACGAAAAGAAAAACAACCTTAAAGATTTTGAACTTTTGTTTCATCTTCTAACTCTAGCTATGTTATTTATATCATTCAAATCGACTGTATCATCTTAAATATAGTCTTAGTTTTTTTTTTTTTTTTTTAAAAAAACAAATTCTTAATTTTGACATGTGCTTTTTGTTTGTAAAACAAGAGAATGTATTTTGACAAGGGTAATGGACTTTCATGCAGTTAGTTCTCTCAGTTTGTGACCATTCTGAAATGTTGGGACAAAGTTGGAAGGGCAAGCCGCTCCTTAAATAGACTAAAAGTCAATAAAATTACCTCAACTTTTTTCCTAAAAAAAAATTAAATTAAATTAATATATATATGTTTCTAAAATGGGTTTTGTTTATA
>JBBPDJ010000004.1:14647351-14659896 GCA_037974625.1 Cucumis cinereus | reverse complement strand
TATATATATATTTTTGTGTGATTTATATATGTTTCTAAAATGGGTTTTGTTTATAGATATTTTCCCTTTTTTTTTTATTTGTAAATCATGAACATTCATAAATACATAAATAGTTTTAAGAAAAGAAACATTTTAATTAGAATATATATATATACATATATATAAATGATATTTTGAACAAACACCAATGAAAATGATGGTAAGATGATAGATATCTCACACATCCACTTTTTGAATTTACATCAACTTGAAAAGGAAATTTCCCTATTTTACTTTTAAGAAATTGAAAAGTTACTTACACCCAATCACTCATTTTCTTATATTTAAATAATTAAAATAAAATTTATAATTTTCTTTTTGGTCACTCTAAAAAATGATGTCCACTACCTACTTACATTGACATGTCACTATCAAAGGTGGAGAATTTCAAACCAAACTTTGTAGAATGGAAGATGATTGAAATTTTTTATTATGATCCTAAGATATATATTAATATATAATATATGATTGGTACATATTTTGTTCGATAATATCGTGTCTCGTAAATATATCATATTTTACGTAATGAAAAACTTGTTTTAGTTTTGTTCAGTATTTGTGTTTTTGTTTTTAGAACGTGTTTGTTTGTTTTATTTTGCTTTTTCATGTTTAAAGACACGTGGAATGAAAAGTTCAAGTCTTTAATATCTTGATCGAATGTGTATGTATTGTAACTAGTTGAATTATACATTGTGAAGAGTTCGATGAATTAAATTACAATTTTAGTCTCTAAATGGCTGAACTTTTTAAAGTGTCTAATTACGAACGAAACTTGACTTAGTAGTACTGACATGACTTACGTCTCAAATTCTATTTTAGTCAATTCAAAACTCCAATATTAAATCAGGGTAGAGTTTGATAGGTTTATGAACTTTTAGTTTATATTTAATAGATTTATGAAAAGTTTTAATTTTATTAAAATTATTACATCTTCTACATATAAATTTAAACTCTTTGTGTACATATACACATCAAAGTTTTAAAAAAATTAAATGGTTGTAAAGGGCTTATTACTACCCACCGCTTTTCTAGACCCAATCTTGAAATGGGCCGATATCCATTTAGGCATCTTGGGCTTTATCTGAAATGGGCCGATATTCACGGCCCACAAAACTTTATTTACAATTGATTGTGATGACATGGCCACGTGGTCTTTTTGTCCTTTCATTATTCTTTTTTTTTTTTAAATGCTACAATTATTCTTATTTATTTTTTATTTTCTTAAACTATAATTCTTTTGAAAGAAATGTGACAATTTGTCTCCCTTTATCTTTTACAAGCGGATTTAAACATATTTACACATTTTTTAAAACTAATATATCATTTTTAGGTTCAATATTGGTTTCTTTCTACGTCGAGCGCCAATAATTCAACGGTTAGAGATGTTTTTAAAACAACACACTAACGGTTTTCAATTCAAAACTGATAGTAAGAACATTTTTGAAACTTTTGGAAGCTAAAAGATATTTTTGATACAAAATACACTGTTTATAAATATTTTGTATAATTTAGCAATTAAAGTATATCCTCTCTGTATGTTTATCAAATAAATAAGTTCAATTAGGAAATTGAACATTTAGATAAGTTGGCAGACATTTACAACTCTTTCACATAATTTATTTCAGATGGGTATAGAATTTACAAATACAATTTTGGGTCATATTTCCATATACGTGCCCTCCCCTAATACCCAATGAATATAATAGCATAGACTAGTATATATATGATAGAATTGTATAAATTTTAAGCTATGTATGTTGTGTAAAAGCCATATATTAAAGATAAAAAAAAAAGCAATGGTATAGACATAGATTCTCATTATTCGTTTAGAAAGTTCTCCATGTTCATGAAGGCCACCATGTGACCATATTTATATATATAAGAATCAATGGGACAGCTAGAGATGGGGGAATGAGTTGTGGATGATATAAATTAGGGTAAATGGCTTTATCGTCTCTACGTTTCAAGATGTTATAAATTAATAATAAATTCAACGCTTCAAGCACCTCCTCCGTACGCATTATTACTAAACTTATAAACTAAATGAAAAACTAGTTCCAAAATTATATTCAATTACGATTGTCATCGAAGCAGTTAAATTATGTTTAATATAATTTTAGTGATGTGATTATAGTAGAATGCAGAAAGATTAGTGGACATATTTGAGCTTTAATCCATCAAAACTCTCACTCCATAAAAGTGTTGTGGCATTAAAGAAAGAGACAGTACAGTCTCTTGGCATCATCATCATCATCATCACAAACACACACACACACTAACTTAAAATGAAATTGATGGGATGTGCATATAATGGACACACTTTATTTTGTAAAGGGTACTGTCTCATGTGATGTGTGGGATCCCCCAATATATGATACATAACAATAACACATAGTTGAAATCTTAGAAGAGAGGACAATCAAATCAATTTAATGTACAATGAGAGGACCCCATTATGATCAATACATATCTTAACAATTGTACCATTTAACTTATTTAACTACTATGTAATAACAATTTAATTAAACCAACTCTTACCCCTTCAATAATCTAGCTTAGGATGGTTAATTCTTGAGTTTGATATTTAATGTGAAATCGTCTCACGTTAATAACCCTAAATTTGTATTATAATAGTTTATTAACTTTAGAATCCATTTTATTCCAAGCTAATTTTTCGTATTTTCATATCATCAAAAGCAAGACTTTCAATGCCAAAATGAGCTTAATGAAGCACTTATGTTCCAACAATAAACAAATATATGTACAGGTACAAGATCATACAAATTTAGGGTACATTTGGTACGTAAGTTGGTTTTAAAGCAATAAATCCAATGAAAAATAGATGTTTTTAGGAATATACTTTATTGTGTATGTGTGACAAACATGCTAGAGGTAACTATAAGAAAAGTGTGTCGGTTCCACGTAATAAAAATTAAAATTGCATGTATTTCATATTCTTTTATATGTCTTTGACTATAATATTTGTGTGGCGGTTTAAGACGAAATTGGACTTTCAATCCGGCAACAAGAGTTTAATTTAACTAGTATAAATATCTGTGATTCAAATATCTCGTGTTCCAATTTGTACTTAAAAATAATTGGGTTTTCATTAAATTTTTTGTTAAAATTGGGTTTATTCATATGTTTATAAAGCAACGATAATAGTCAAAATTATTAACAAAAACTACATAGTTGAGTATCAAATATATTAATTAATCTATTGCCATGGTGAATCACATATTTATATATATTAAAACAAAAATATCACCTTTCCTAAGGCTAATTTCATGCAAATATGATCACGTACTAACAAAAACTAAAATTTTGATGTCGCATATATACATATAATGTTGTCATTCATTACTTAACTAGCATCATCAGAGTACATGTGTGACAAATACGACACATGTATGTGCATAATCACTTTTGTTTTGTAGGTTTTGTTTTCTCACTTCTAAATAAAATTACCGTTGTTGTCACGTGAAGATAAGAAATCTATCTATATAAAATATTATTATTTTTTTTCTCCACTTCTAGGTATCTTCATACTTTTGGGTTGGCCATGTGAAAATTACTTTCATCCACCTCATTAAAACCAACCTTTGTACCAAAACAACCACTTTCAACATTTCTATTCCCTTTTATTCTCACCTTCCTCTATACAAGTTCTCCCTTGGTTTCTTTTATGGTTATACTCACGTGAAACCCTTAAAGCTTTCTCTCTAATTTCAATTGAGACAAATCTTTTGAAAAGTCCAATCGTTTCTACTCAAAGGACAGAGCAAAAGAAAATATATGGAATGGATATGACCCATTTGACAAGACCCGACCCAAATGAAATCCGACCTACCTTTTCATTTTAAAACCTAAGTTTTATGATCTTTTGTCTAAGTGAAGTTACATTATTACCCCCCCCCCCCCCAATGTGTATGTTGTTATGTATTCACATTCTTCGATCGTCGCTACTTATCGATTCCTTTCTTTTTTCTTTTTATATATTTCTTCGAGTTGTCATTTCAATCTTTATTATTGAGTAGCGAAAGTAGCAAGTAGCTATAATTGAACAAAAAGGAAAGAAAACAAGAAAAACAATTGGGTTTAGCCTAGACTACACCTATCTATGTGTAGCCCACCAATTGTCTACTTAATTTAAAACTGTCACGTGACAAATTTTTTTTTGACTTCTTTTAAAAAAAGTTAAATTACGATTTTCTTGTCATGTGATAAATGAAGTGGTTGTAGGAAGATATGTGTAACCAAGACTACACTTAATCATTGCCCTTACATTAAAGCATCATGAAACTAAAAAGAAAAAAAACGAGTGATTAATAACAATCGAGACCAAGAACTAAGTATTGAACACATATATACAACATGATAGATTCCATGATTTCACTTCATGATAATACAAGAAAAGGATTATAAAATTTGATACATAATTTTTTTTAAAAAAAATTACGTAGTGGACTATAGTCATGTTGTCCAACTTCATGTAAATTATGTTAGGTATGAAAGTTAAGTGTGTAAATCACTACTTCCAAACTCTATTAATTCTTTTAGTTTGTTTTCTACTTTTTTTTTAAAAAAGTATTTTTGAAAGCCATTGCAACTTTTGATAATTAAAAAAAAGAAGGTAGTTTTTAAAATTTATTTTTGCTGTGTGAATTTGACTGACCATACCAGTGTTCAGTTAAAGAAGTACGACAATGCTGGCTGATGTGATGAGACTCTGTGCTTGGTCATTCGAAGTGTCTGTAAGGGAATCTCCAAACCGTACTATAGACGTTATGAATTAAAAGTAAAAAATAGAAAAAGAAATTGAAAGAGCAATAGTAGAAATTGGATGAATGTGTCATTGTGTTGGTTATGATCATGTTGTGAGGCTTTACACCAAGTTGGTGTTCATAAGTCAAAAAGTTGGACGTAAATTTGGTGCAAACTATGGAAGCATTCCCGTTTTTGTCGGATTCATTTGATTCATTTTTTATGGAATAATCTTTGACAAAAATTAAAAAAAAAAAACAAAAAATCTAAAATTTTAAACATAATTGAAAAAAAATAATAATAAATTAATTTTACCCTTTAACCCATGGAAAAAGAAATAATGTATGAGTTATGGAGAGATGGACACGTGTAAAATGTAAAAGAAAGTAACTTTTTAAGATTAATATTAACGACCATCAGACATTGACATGTAACTCAGACAGTGTACAGTTATTTCAATACACACCAATACCCTACAAATTATTACTTACAACATATCAAATCCATAAATTATAAAAAAAATTTAAAAAAACGAAAATTTCAATTTTCACACCCTTTTAACTTTGAAGATTTTGTATCAATTTAAACCCTAAATTTTAAATTTTGATAGAAATGTATCCGTTTACGCTTTTATTTTGAAAAATATCGTGTGTGCATGACATTTACTAGGATTATATTTGAAAACGGTTAATGCATCAATTCATACACGTGTATGAACTTCTTCAAATTTTGATTTACGAAAACGAACCATTATAATTGGATGGACAATTTTCAAAGAAACCTTGTAAACATGATGGAAATTTACAACTATGACTTACACGTTTTATTTGGATAAACATAGTATTTTGTAAAACTAAATTGCACGAACAAATTTTAAAGAAATTTTAATCGAGAGTCTAAAGTTGATATATTAAAATAAAACATAATGAATGATTTAAATTGATAGAAGCTCGAAAGCGGATATTCGCGAAAACAAAAAGAAAATATTACAAATATTGAAATTGAAATGAGGGGGGGGGGGGGGAATAGGGTTGGTTATAGATTAGGTGTGGTTATTTATATGAAAAAAGAGATACAGTTAAAAACCTGAAAGAAATAGAAGATCTATAGTGGTTAAAAAAAGGTTAAAATGTTTTTTTTTTTTTTCTTTTGCTTTTTTTTTTTTTTGGTTTGAAGTGTTCTGATCTCTTTTCTCGTGTAATCGTTTTCTTTTGATGTTTTTAGGACGAAAAATCAGAAGGAATTGAGAAGGGGTTGGTCAGTTTGTTTGCCAAGACTAGAAAGAGTATATATATATATTATATATATATATATTTATAAATTTGAAAAATATTAAATAATGGGAAGAGGAAGAGTTGAATTGAAGAGAATTGAGAACAAAATTAACAGGCAAGTCACTTTTGCAAAGAGAAGAAATGGTTTGCTTAAGAAAGCTTATGAACTCTCTGTTCTCTGTGATGCTGAACTTGCTCTCATCATCTTCTCTAACCGTGGTAAACTCTTTGAGTTTTGTAGTGGTTCTAGGTATATTTTTCATTTCATCTTCTCCCCTATTTTTCAGTCTGCTTTTTGGTTTTTGTTTCTGTTTTTGCATCCATCCATCCATCTTCCCTTCTTTTGTTTATACCAGAAACATCTCTTCTCTGTGTTTTATTTTATAACCCTAATCATAGATCATACCTCAACTACTTGATCTACGTATTTTATATATAATCTCTCTTTCATTTATAGATCTAAGTCGTCTTGTTATACATTTTCAAACGGAATTAACAATTTTTGAGTATGTCAATTGATCTTGTAGTTGAGAGGTTTGTTTTGATGCTGTTTTGAAAAGGAATTATTTTTATTTTCTTAAGAAGATGTGGATGATCTAATTGTTGTGTAATTATTTGGAAATATTAATTATTATTAGGTTTTTGGGATGTGAGTTTAATGTTATGTTTAGTTCTTGATTAATTAAGAGATCAATACCCTTTTAGATTCTAATCTATGGAGAGATATATATGATATGGGTTTTTTTTTTTTTTTTTTGTTGGTTGTGTACTGTGTATATATAATATTAGTTTATCTTTATTTCTTCAAAAATTTCAAGATGGATTATTATACCTAAAAGAAGGAAAGTTGGGAGTTCATCATTTTCCCTCTGGTTTTGAGGAGTGAGTTCAGGATATTAACCCTTTTTTGTTTTTTTTTTTTAATTATTGGGGGTTGTGTAAAATAAAATGTTAAATTATTATTATTAAAGTTGTGAAAATTTGTTAAGAAGTTATTTAAAAGTACTTTGTTTGTACTTTGATTGTTTACTGTTGTGATTTTTGTGGCAGATCAGACATGATGTTTGAGCTGAGACTTTAAATAATTATTCCATCACCAAAAAAAAAAAAAAATAATAATAATAATAATAAAAAACAATAATATTCTTTTTATGTTCTTCTTTGTTCTAATTAATTTTATATTAATTAACAGTGTAATTATAATATATTCACCTTCTGTTTTCTTTCAAAGTTTTCAACCTTAATAAGATAGTTTTATTGGAGCACTTTAAATGTTGGATAAAAGAGGTGGTGTTGTTGTGTTTTTTTTTTACTTTATTTTATTTTATAATATCACCATGCATTTAATTAGTTTTCGTATTATTATATATTTGGGTTATTATTACATTGAAGAGATGATTATTAGATAATTAGAGAAAGTTGTTGGTTCATAAATGTAAAGACAAGTTCTAATTTTTGATATCCTAATCATTTTCCTTCTTGTTTTGTTTGTGATAAGCATGACCAAAACGCTCGAGAAATATCGAAGGTGTAGTTATGGTATACTGGATGCTACTCATCAAGTAAGTGAGAATCAGGTAAGTGTGTAGCTTCTGTCTTCTGTTTCAAAATTCTTTTACCTAGTTGAAAATTCTTTCTTTAGATGATTAAGTTTTACAAACATGTTTTCATTTTTATTCTATGATCTTGTATTAAAAAAAAATGTCATATGTTTTCTCCGACCTTAAATTTTGCTGCATAATCATGTTTTTTTTTTTTTTTTATATATATATAAAATTATTTACCAAAATCATGAATAAATGGAGTCCAAAAATATGTTTGGAGATAAACCCAAAAACCCTAACACTCCTCATCTCTCAATGTCTTTCAAACATCATAGGACAGACAATATAAGATTTTTGGCTGCGATGATTCTGACCAATATGCAATCATGGGATAGTGTGTCTTGTTATATAGACATACATAACAAGCATTATGTAGCATATAACTTGGTCTATTTCTTTAGCTAGCTTTATGATATATTCATTCTGATGTTTCCCATAAGCAGCCACAGAGCTTTGATGACTATTTGAACCTAAAAGCCACAGTTGAATTCATGCAACAATCTCAGAGGTATATATATTATGTTTTTTAGTTGCCCTAATTTTAAATATAAAATAAATCCGTCGATGGACTACATGTTGTAAAATTATTACTAAAGCGATTATGGGTGATTGCAACGTTAAGAGTTTGACAATTATTTATTTATTTATTTATTATATATTCAAAGAAAATTAAAATCTTATCATCACAGTATAGTATTAGGCTACGTATTAATCAATAAACAAGGTTAGTATTATTTGTATAACAAACTATGCATGGAATAATAATTATTTAGATTCTTTAATTTGATTTGAATATATGTCGCATTAATAAATAAAGGGAGAATTAAGTTTTTGAATTTGAATTTTAATGTGTTTATGTTACATTATTATATATATAGAAACCTCTTGGGAGAAGACTTAGGTCCATTGAATGCCAAAGAACTTGAGCAACTTGAACATCAATTGGAGACATCCTTGGAGCGCATTAGATCCACAAAGGTATACTTTAATAATAATACATATACTTATAAGTTATATTAATTAATTATTAAAAGAAAAAACCTTGGACTTTGAGCTGCTGTCTTGTCTCTTGTTCCTTATAAATATTACACAAATTTATATTATGTTGTTGCTCCTTAAACAGACACAAAGCCTACTTGACCAACTTGCAGAACTTCAACGCAAGGTATGTTTAATTGGTACCATATACACAAATATATATATTTGATCTTCATATATACTACAGCAAATCTCTGCATCATGTTATTAACAAGATATAGTGACATATGTTGATGATGATGAAACTTTTGTACATTAACACTTTAGGAGTGTGCATGCAGGAACATATGCTTGTTGAGGACAATCGAGGATTAAAAAAGAAGGTAGAAAAACGAGTAATTTTTCCTTGTAGTCAGTGGGATACATTGTTTTTCTTATAAATGTTTGAGTAGTTTCACTCATATTTGTGTATCTCACTCAATTGTCCAACCACAGTTTGTCACGTGATAAACTTTTTTATTTTTGAAAAACTTTATCTTTTTTTAAGTTATCTTTATGTTATGATCTTGAAGTGTGTTGTGAAACAAATAGATTGCACCTAAAGTTGCTATTTTTTGAACAAATTTTAATTATCTAACCTAAAAAATGAATGATAGTAGTAAAATATTTAGATACAATTATAAGTATAGTTGGTTTGTGTATAGTAAGCTTATTCAACCACGTCTATTAGACACAAAACCGAAAATTTTTAAATCTATTATACGTCAATTAAATTATGAATTTTATTATATAAGCTTAAGTTTTGAAGAAGTCATTTCAAACTTACTCTCGACGGATATGCTTTTGGAATGCATGAAACTATGATTGCAGCTGGAAGAAAGCAGTGCACAAGTGGCGGCGGTGGCGCCCGCCGCATGGGGCTGGGAAGGCGGCGCCGGAGGGCACAACATGGAGTATCCCAGCCGTGTTGCTTCACAATCAGATGCCTTTTTCCACCCCATAATTCAACCCACTCCCATTCTACAAATTGGGTATATATTATTTCTAATCTTATTCCAATAATTTTAATACTCAATTTAGTTCATAATTTATTTATGTAAAATTTTAATTTTGTGTTGTGGGGTTTGTTCAGGTACAATTCTATTGGCTCAATGGGATTGAATCATGTTGGATCTCCATCCCAAAATGCCAACAATAATGCATATCACCTTGGCTGGATGATTTAAAATTAAGACCTAAACTCAAAATCATATAGTCTTCTACAAAAAACTTCTTATATATATAGCTTTCGAATAATGTCGGTTAGTTAATTTAGTCTCGTGCTTGATTCTGATGTTATTTCGAGATCACGATAACCTAGCATATGAATTTGAAACTTGGTCTGTATTTGAGCTATCAAATGTTGCTCATTACTTATCATCTCTAGCTGCTATTTTTAGTATTGTACTCATCTATATATGCAAACTTGTAATTATGAACTCTCCAAATATATTTTTAATTATATATTGCTTTTCCATTAAATTAATTCTATTGTTTTTTGCATTTTCTTTCCTAAAATTCACAAAGAACTCTATTATCAATTTGCCTATGTAGTGAATTTTAATTAATCTCTACACTATTTTTTACAATCTGAAAATATAATGACCAGAATATTTTTTTTAACCAAAAATAATTTTTTTAAAAAAATGAAATCGGAAACAAATAGTTGTGAAAGAGAATGAGGCTTCAGCCCATAATGTAAATTTGGGCCTAAAATTGAGGCCCATCGTCAATTAATTTGAGCTTCCAACGTTATTATTATTATTATTATTTAAATATTGTACCAAAAACTATAGTTTTTTTTTTAACAATTAATTAAAAATAAATTGTGGAATTGAAAGGTTCTAATTCAAGAAAGGTATATGTTGGGAAGAAGCTAATGTGTAGTGAGAAGACACGTGGCAAGGAATTAACATCTAAAGTTAAAAAATCTTTATGTCAAATAAGGAACCATAAATTTCTTTTTTTTTTTTTCTTTTTAAATCATTCATTAACCCAAAGTTGATAGACTTAGGATTAGGAATCCATTTTTTCACTTTTTTTTTTTGAAAAAAAAAATGATTCTAGAAAATGGATATTTCAAAACATTGTCACTGTTGTTGATATAAATTTTGGATATTATATATAATGGAACTAATAAAATAAATAAATAAATATTATGCTCCAGACCAAGGAGCAAACTCACAAGCTCAAGATTCAAATTCCAAGTGTCTTTATGTTGGGATGTCATAATAGAAAGAGAAATTAAAAAAAAAAAAAACATATTTTTAGACCATTAACAGTAATTTGAATAAATATTTAATGGCGAAGTTCAGAGTTCAGTAGTTATTTAATATGGTATAAAAAAAAAAAAATACAATATTTTCAAATAATAAATAATTCACTTGATGTTGTTTATGTTGATTATGCAAGTATGAAACCCTTTCATAATCATGAATTTTATGGTTAAATTATATCAAAGCTTGTCCTTGAAGTTTTAAAGCAACTTTCGTAGGGTTTTGTTATTAAATTCACGAACGAAAGAAGTTTGCATTTACTTATATGAACAAATCTAAACATTTATAGATAAAAACATACGTGTCGCATTTGTAAATCATACTTGTTACCGTCTTCTTCCTTTCAACCTCAAACCTCTAATATTTTGTTGATTTTTTCCACTAACAACCCTAACCGGCCAAAGTTTACTTTCGATTTATTTTTTCACTAAACACAAACTTTTCGGTCAAAGAATTTAACAACGAAAACCCACAACAAACTTTTCAAAGTTAAACTATATCCTGCACCAAAGAGTGGACTACAAAATTACACGTACGTTTACGATGTATGTCGTGTAGTTGATATAGTATATTAAAACTAAGTGTGTGTGTATATATATATATATATATATATATATATATATATATATATATTGGAGAGATAATTAAGGGTGGAAAGAAGAAGAGAAGTAAGAGGTAGAGAAAGCACCACGTTTTGGGAATATATTAGAGATGTTAAAGAAAAAGAAAGAGTGTGTTTGATAACCAAATTAGGGCAATCCAATGGTCAAAGATGGGGTTGAAAAGATGCCCTAACTTTACTCCCATTATCTGCAATTTCAATTTCAATTTCAATTTCTACACTCTTTTCTCTTATTTCCTCTCTTTAATCTTTGACAAAAAACCAAACCCTTTTAGGAAACTTTCCTCTTTCACACACCCATTACTACCCTCTTCAACTAAATAGGACCCTTATTTTTTTTTTTGGTGAATTCCATCACCCTTTTTCTAGGGTTTTGATAGTGGACAACGCGACTTCGTCGGTTTCAAATTGAAAAAATCGGTAAGACTATGAGTTTAGTCTTTAAATTTTTATGTCTTTTTAATTCCAACATTTTTTTTTCTAGGGTTTGGAGAGTGCACAATGTGACTACGTCGGTTATGCATTGAAAAAAAAAAGCTTTTAAGATTGGATGACATAGAACGAACATAAACCCTAAATTGTGTGTCCATGGCCTATTGGATCCAATTAGAAGGAACCCATTTATTGAATTTGACCAAAACTAAACTTAATATTAACTTAAAGATCAACAATAAAACTTTTATATTAATTAGTCGAGGTGATGCTCATTGACACGGTATTTACTAAACAAGTGAAAGTGAGTTGGTTTGACTTTTAATTTTAAAAATATTTTACTTTATCTTTCCTCTATATATATGTTTATCTCAATGTAAATGAGAGATATGCATCATCTTAATATTGATTTTTGTCGTTAATTACATTTAATTAACTGTTGATGACATGTCAATGTTAAATTGTTTTACAAAGTAGTTTAAGCGTCCACGTCAATACTTATATATATATATATATA
>JBBPDJ010000004.1:14606009-14646975 GCA_037974625.1 Cucumis cinereus | reverse complement strand
TATATATATTGGAAAAGTACAATTAAAATATAGATATTAGTACGGGCACTACTTTGTTTTAAAGTAGTTTAAAGTAGAGCAATGCTTATGGGTGGGTTGTAGTACTATTATTGCACAAAAAAATAATTCAAGAAACAATTTATTATTAAAAAAATTGTTTACTAACAAATTAAAATATGCAAATTAGTATTTTTTTTAAAAAATAAATAATAGTGAAAATAGTGTCTAGAAAATAATTTAAGAATAATTATTTTATTTTATTTTTTGTTGTGTTGACATTTGAACATTAATATCAGAAAGAATATGTCGATTTAATATCGTAAGAGGGAGAATAAAATAAGGCTCGTTTTACGAATTTTTCGTCCACTAACTTTTATTTATTTATTTTTTGAAGATCAAGAATATATATATAATAAAGTTGTTTTAAAACAACAATTGATAGGAGATATAACTAAATGGATATTTTAATTATCACTTGTTATATATATATATATAGAGGATGTGAATATTTATTGTTTAAAAATTAAAACATAATGACTAAATAAATAAGGTAAATTATCTCAAATCACAGAACTGTTGAAATATTTATAAATATAGTAAAATTTAAAAAACTATCAATAATAGACACAGATGTTTGATAGATTCTGAAATTTTACTATATAGGTAAATATCTTGATTCATTTTGTTATATTTGTAAATAATCCATAAATTTTGAAAGACATTTTGGATTAAGCGATATAAGTATGTTTTTTTTCGTTTATGGGAGATTTAATTTCCAACACTATAATTGTTATACTAATAAGAAAAAAACAATTACATGGCAATAGTTACTTCTTTCTCCTATTTAGAGACTGACTATTAACATTGTTATTCAGTTGGCATCATCTGGAGAAGGTCCTTTAGAGCCACACGAACTTACAATTTTATGAAATAGATCGGCCAAACGAAAATCTCACGAATGAATCCGAACATCTTGTTGCAAGAGAATCTGAGCAAGTTGGATCCACTTTAAGGCTCTAAAGGACCTTCTCAAGATGATGCCAACTGAATAACAACCCTAAATTTCAAAAATACAATGACCAAAATACCCCTAATAAGTGATTAAAACATGAGTATTATAAGAAGTAGAAAAAAATGAATTAAATGGAAGAATTTGGAGATATGGAAGGGCAATTTATAGGAAAAAGAAAAGTATTGATTCATAAATATACCCAAAACAAAGGGTAAAATTGATGTCAGTAATTTAACTGTTTCACATCACACTACACCCAACCATAGTAAAAAAATAAAAATAAAAAACAATAATAGCAATATAATATTTGTAATTTACAGAATGGTCCCTAAAATTTTTAAAAAAGGGGTGTGGCTTAAAACACCTCGGATGGTGACAGCCAAAACGATACGTCACAGACACCCCTCATTAACCAATCAAAAATCGACAACAATTTAGACCAAACCACTCTGGTTTTATAAAACCACCCATCTTAACAGAAAATACCCCATCTTCCAATATTGTTTCCTTTCTCTCTAACAAACAAAATTTTCATATTTTCCCATTTTTCATATCAATTTTGTTTTTAATTATTATTATTATTATTATTTTTTCCCCTCTCCATAACTATTTCTTGAATGAAGTAGCTAGAGAAAGGGTTTTTTTTTTTTTTTTTTTTTTTTCTCTCTAATTTTTTAGTTTTATTTTTGGGGAATTTGGGGTTTGAAATGGGGAGGGGGAGAGTGCAATTGAAGAGAATAGAGAACAAAATTAACAGACAAGTGACCTTCTCCAAAAGAAGGTCAGGTTTGTTGAAGAAAGCTCATGAAATTTCAGTTCTTTGTGATGCTGAAGTTGCTCTTATTGTCTTCTCCACAAAGGGGAAGCTCTTTGAATACTCAACTGATTCTTGGTATGTTCATACTTTTCTTTCTTTATGTATTCAATAACCCCATCTTTATTTCTTGTTTCTTCTTCAACATATCCCTAAATTCCTAAATTCCTAAATTACTTCTCCTTTTGATTTTTCAACTATTTGTACTTGCATGAGATTTATATTTTTACACTATTTTTTGTAATATATAACTCAATGAACATTCCTATTAAAGTCTATATGATGTTTCCTTTTGGGTTTAAAGTGTTCGAATCAAATTATACCCATCTCGTTTCTCAAGATTTTGGTATTACATTTTTAAACGTTAATTCTTGTTCAAGTTGGTCTTGTTTGTGTTATTGTGCACATTGTTTGGTACAAATTCTTATCTCTCTTTAATTTTCTTCTCTTGGTTGTTTAATCACTTTTTAGTGTTGATTTATGGAGAAAAAAGAAAGTAAAGTTAAAGTTTTGTTTGGGTATGAAGAACCCAGGCCCCCTCCCACCTCTCTTTGATGCATTTTATTGTATAATTGGATGAAGTTTGAACAAACTCCACAAATTCATATATGCTTTTGTATAATTGGATGATGAAATTTTAATTAATGTATTTACTATTGAGTGTTTCTTTTTCTTTAATTAAATAATATATAATATAAATATGTGTTTAATGTAAAATGTATTGAATAATAAGAACTGGATTTGTTTAGTGTTTGATCAATTTAGCTTTACAGCACCATTTTTTCTTAAATAATTTTTCTTGTCTTACAACAGAATGTTAACTTTGCTCTTTAATTTATATATGCTTTTCATATTAATTAATAAACTCAATTGTCTTTTCAAGAATAATTATTAATAAGACTTTGAATGTAATAAAAGTTTTAAACAGATTATTTCCAACTTTCACATTAGTAATAATTATGATTCTATTTATTCACAAAATGAACTTCTATTTATCTTTTTTTTTTTAATACTTTTATCTCGTCAATTTGAATATACCTCAATCGATTCGAATCTTTTAGATACTACCAGTGTCTATCATTGACAGAGAGAATATGAAATTTTGGTCTATTTTGTACTATCAGTGTCTCTCACGAAGATATGACATTTTCAACTTTATTAGGGAAAATCTTATGTTCCTCGGACAGTGATTTTTTGCTTCATATTTTGTTTATATCTCAATTATTTTGTATTCATATAATTTTAACTTTGAATAATTTCTTTCTACCTTTGCTTTTATACGTTTTTGTTTTTGATTCATATTAATCTTTTTAATATTATGTTATGATCATGATTGCATTATGTTATATTAAATAATGTCCTGAGATTTTAATTTCTTAATTTGAGTTACTTAATAGTCAAGGAGTTGAAGTCTTTTAATAAGCATGGATGTTATATATATATACATATATATATATATATAACATATTTGAATTACTTTTTCGCACCATCAAGTTTACATTTTTCTTACCGAGAATTCAACGTTTTGACCTTGAAAATCAATAGTACAAGTTTTATGTTGGTTAAATATGTTCAAATATAATTACATACCATGTCCACTAATATAATTCTAGTGTTAATGTGAGGTGTAGATTTGGACTTTATGAATATGGATGGACTATTGTTGGTATTAGTAGAATATATATATATATATATATATATATATATATATATATATAATGGGATTATTGGTATTATATTTGTGTTAATATGAGTGTAGTTTTTAATGAACAGCATGGAGAGAATTCTTGAGCGTTATGAAAGGTATTCATATGCAGAGAGGAGACTTGTAGCAAATGATAGCCAATCAAATGTACATTACTACCAAATTAAGCTCTTCATATTATATTATTACAGATTGTTATGTGTATATATATATATATATATATATATATATATATATATATATATATATAATTTCTTAACTCAATATTATGAAAACTTTGTGTATTGGCACTTGTTTTAGGGAAATTGGACACTTGAACATGCAAAGCTTAAAGCCAGAATAGAGGTTTTACAGAAAAACCACAGGTTTATTTCTTTCTATTTCTGGACATGGTTTGTCGTCATTGAAATTCTAAGTAATGGCTGGCTATATATCAAAAATCAGATCTTCGTTTATAACGTTCTCGTTTTTCGTTTTCTATTTTCCAATATATTTTTAACTTTTCTCTTCATTTCTCGAATATAATTTTCACTTTATCTTAAAGAAAAATATATATTGAATTCTAAGTCAAATTCTAACCGTATAAATATAAATTTGAAAACTGTTTTTCTTTTAGTTTAATAAATTTGGCCTATTTTTTAAAATACGAGTACGAAGTGAAACAAAATATAGAAACTCACCCGTAGAAGTTAGTGTTCATAATCTTAATTTTTTTCTTGACTTATAGTCCAAGTTTCTGTTTAATGACAATTTTTTCTTTTGTTTTTGTTTGGAGATTTATTTTTGTGTTTCCTCGAAATACGTTTTATATACTTGGTTTTTGAAAGTATGAGTGGTGTTAAATCACCATTTAATCCAAAACCTTAAGCTAATGAGTTACGACGAAACTAAAAACAAAATAAGAATTATGAAAGGGAGCAAAATTTGTTGGAATAAATTGCAGGCATTTCATGGGGGAAGATCTTGACTCATTGAGTCTAAAAGAGCTCCAAAATGTTGAGCAACAACTTGACTCTGCACTCAAGCATATAAGAGTTAGGAAGGTATATATATACATTTATTTATTTACTATACATACATACACATATATATATATATACATACATACACATATATATATATATACATACATACACATATATATATATATACATACACACACACATATATATATACATACATACATACATGTATGTTGAAGATAATTTGTATATAGTATAATATTTTGTTGCTGACTGTATTTCCAAAACCTTTAATTCTATCTATTATTACAGAACCAACTCATGCATGAATCCATTTCAGAACTACAGAAAAAGGTAAACTTTAAGATTTGCTTTTCCTCACTTTTTCCCCCTTTTGGCCTCACCCCACTACTCTTTAGAAACTTCACATTCCCAAAAAAATGCAACTCCTGGGACACATTAATCATTATATATAAATTTATATATGCTTTGTTCTTAGTTATAACTGTGACCCCAATTCTATACACATTTTATTATTTCGTCCAAACTAGCTTTGCTTGTATTTCGGCTCGAATCGAAGGCCATTCATGTGCCTAATTACTCTAAATAACATTATTTCGGTGCTAAAAAACATCGTGAAATTTTAATCTTACGTTGATATAGTGTCATGCTATGTTTTTTTTTTTTAAACTTATAGATATTTATTTTTTGAAAGAGAAAAATAACATACAACAAATGAAATTACGTAAAAGTTTGTCAATTGAAAGGATTAGGTCGAAGTTGAGACGATGGTATAGTAAATAATTAGAGTATTAAGGGCATATTAAGCAAATAGGCAAGGAGAAGGGAAGGGAAGGAGGGGAAGGTAGAGAATATTTTGGTGAAGAAACGACGTATTCGGCCTAGAGAGCAGTATTCTCAACTCTAAATATTGAGAGGGGTCTAAGTATATCAAACACTTGGTTTATCTTGTGATTCCATTATCTTTTCAATGTCCTACTAGATACGAGTTAACTCTGTAAACCTAACACAACAATAAATTTAAACAGTTTTATAGTTTGTTTTTTATTTAGTTTGCTACCTAGCCTAGCTAGCTTCAATATGATCACTTGAAGCTCATTTTAAGGAAGAATGTGCATTGTTTAATTATATTAGCATTTTTTGATCAGGGGAAAGCACTACAAGAGCATAATAACATGTTAGGCAAGAAGGTATATATGATTTTTTTTTTTCTGTTAACTTCATATATACATACTATATATTATATATATAAGATTAATGAGATTTAAATAATAGATAAAGGAGAAGGAGAAAGCACAAGCTCAAAATCCACAAATGCAGCAGCAGCAGCAGCAGCAACAGAATAGAAATGCCATTGAATCTTCTCCACTTCTTCTACCTCAACCATTTCAATCTCTTAGCATGAGGTTAGTATCTTAATTAATTAATTTATTAATGAGCTTCGTAAACATACTTCCTAATGAATATTATAACTACATGTTCGGGAGTGATTATGAAATTGTTAAAATCACTTTTATCGTGTTTAAAATCATTCCAAAATTAACACACCTTCACGACATGTTTAGGAGTGATTCTAAAATGTTTACATTTTCAAATTCACTATGGAACATAGTTTAATTATCCAAAACTAATTTTGATGATACGAAAATTTCAATTAAATATTAAAATAATTTAAAGTGATTAAAGACGTGTTAGTGATTTTAAACCCGACTAAAAGTAATTAGAGCAATTTCAAAATCACTTCCAAACAATTTAATTTTAACCATTATTTAAAAAACCACTTCCAAAAATGTTATTTATCTATTTGGAAAACACTTTCAAACATGCCCTAGGTCATTTCTATATCAAGTTTCAATTGATATAATATTTGCAGTTGTCCTTACCCAACCCACGGCCCTGAAGATGATGACTCCGCTGCCAATCACGACAGATCCGATGCCCTCCTCCCACCGTGGATGCTGCGCCACCACCTTGGTGACTAAAATGATACATATATATATAAATATAATACAAGACTTATTATAATTGTAAGGCTTGTTATATATAATATAGTAATTGTTGTAGCAGTAACAGTAACAATAACCTAAGATATTATTCTTTAGGTGTATGAACCCTGTTGGATAATGGATATATGTTGGGATTGGATCCTTTGTGAAAAACTTGTGTAGGTACTAGTAAGTGTAATTAAAGGAAATTAAAAGGGTACCATGGGAAAAGAGATAAGCATGGAGCTATGAGACATTTTATAGAGAATAAGGCACAGTTATATGATTATTGTATATATATATCTATATATACACTTTGTATTCTCAAATTTAGCAATAATGGCTCTCTTTGTTTATGATGATATTGTATTTGATAACAGGTGGGTTCAATGATTTTAGAAAAAAAATATTTAACTATAATTGATTTTGGAAAATTAATTTTTAAACAATAAAATTTATGTTTGGTAATAAACTTTTAAAAGTAATGTTCATATGTTTAAAATTGATTTTCAATCATTATATTTGATACTAAAAGTAATTTTAAAACTATCAAATTACTAAAAGAAGAGTATTTTGGATATTTAAAAATTTATATAAAATTAGGGTCGATTAATCAATTTTCAAGAATCACTAGATAGAGTTAATACTTTTAAAATTAATTTTGAGTGGTTTCTTATTTTTCTAAAATCATTTTTTTTATTTTGTCAAACACCATACTTATATACAAAAGTAATTTTCACTAATGAAAAAGTGATTTTGATATCAAACACACTCGAAGTCAATTTATTCAGATACTTGTACAAAAATTCATTCATGTTATTTACACAAATTCCATTTATCTTCAACAAATAAATTGTCTTATATATATATATATATATATATATTAATTCTCGAATATTATGAAAAAAAATAATTAGTTTATAAATAAGAAGAGGGAAATAAAGAGTTAATTTTAAGAAAATAAGTCAGCCACATATGGAATATAATTGATTTACCAAATTTAATTAACAGTAAGATTTAATTTTTAAAAAATAAAAAATTCAAAGGTCACAAACAAAATCATACTTAATTCTTTATAATAAAATGAATTAAAAATAAATCATACTTAAAGTTGATTTCAATGGTACACTGCTAATAAAGAAACAGCATTGTCAATGGCAGAAGAAAGGGGAAATGAGTAATTGCAAAAATAGAAAATAATTTAAAATATAATTTATTATATATATATATATATAATATAATATAATTTATATTATATATATATATACCATCTCCAAAAAGATGGTAGATGTGAACCCCTTTCTAGCTTCTTTGTGTGCCATTGGATGACATGACATCCAAATAAAATGAGAATGACACGTGTCATAATTTGCTTCCAAGTCAAAAGCAAATACCCTCTTTGATTTTCACAAAATAAATAAATAAATAAATAAATAAATATATATATATATATATATATACACACACTATTTTAAGCCATTAGTTCAAGGTAAATACTCTACTATTCACTATTATTTAGTTATTGATAGACTAAAGATTAACTTGAGGGTCGAAGTTCTTGTAATGCTTAATCTCTCTTGTTTTATTAGATATTGGACAAATCTCTTCCGTAAAACAAATTTATTGTTGATTACTTTTTACTATCAATGCTCGGTAGTAAAAAATTGGTTGCATGATACTAATTAGTTTTGTACATTACAATTTCATAAGGAGTGAAGGTACATCAAACAGTAATAATTTTAAAAAGACTAAAAACGAAGTTAGCTCAACGATGCTTGACATGACTTTCATTTTAAAGTTAAGAGTTTCGTATATCTTAATCGTTGTACTAAAAAAAATTGAACATAATATATAATTATATATATAAATAAAGCAAAGGATTTAATATTGTGTGCTCAATGAAGGATAAGAAAAAAGGAAATTAATGTTGTCGGTGGGTGAGTGAACAGTCCACAATAATTAAATTGAAACTTTATTTCTCTAAATATTTTCATATGCTTCAACCAATTTTATTTATTCCATATTTATTTTTCATCATTCTTTCATATTTAATTAAATGCAATTCAATTCACCCTAAACAAAAATGATTTGCCAATTTAAGTGCATTAAATTATAAACTTAACTCAACTTACATGATTTTAAGTTTTTAAAATCAATTTTTAGACAAACAGAAAAACAAAACGTCAAGAATGATGAAGAGAATACTATTTGAGAAAAAAAAAAGCATCTTTCAAATCAAAGAACAACTTGAGAGGAAGCAAAAGTCAGAAGAGCATAAACAATTTTGTTCTCCTCTCGAGGAACATGACAAAAACAAAAGACTGTTTTAGACCCTCAAAACAACCTTAGATTCCAACAGATTAATACTCCCCGGTCCTCAAAATAAAAGTAGTCCAAAGTTGTTAAAATGAATTCAAGTTTATGTTAAATTATGAGTAAACTTAATAAGATAAATAAGTTGCTAAATGGTGGGGATCAAAGTATGTAAGTAGAACTAAAATTGTTGACCTAAAGCAAAGGGTTTAATGAAAGTGAATGTGACCAAATAATGGTAGAGGGCAGAGTGTTAGGTAGAATGAGTCAATGAAATGAAGAAGACAAATAAAAGGGAGGCCTCGTGTGAAATAATTCAAAGAATTCATATTTCAAATCATAAGAAAAATAATAATGAATGTGGCAGCAAAATTTGTGTACACTTGGCCTTCCAGAAATTTATGTGCTGCACGTCTAACTAGGAACAGCCCTACCATCATTTGACATCAATACAACAAAACAACATTAGTTTTTAATGCAACAAAGTTTGGACATTCAAAATTCCACACTATATTAAAGTCAATGCATTGCCTGTCTTTATCCACCATTGTTTTTTTTTTTTTTGCTTCAGTTTGGCATTTATCTTTATCACTATTTAAATGGGTCGACAAAATTGGTGGGTTTTTGAGGTTTAGAGCAGCTTCAAATATTGTCCATGGCTTGTTTCTTGCTCTGTTCTAAGTCACAAGAAGCAAACCCCATCTCAGATTCAGTGGAAAATGTTCAAAAAAGGGAGCTTTTAGGGAGAGGTGTTAGTGGGGGGGTTGAAGATTTTAGTTCTGATAACTCTAAAGCTTTGTGTCAAAATGGGAACAGAGTAATGGTGGTTGTGGATTGGAGTGTTGAGGCTAAAGAAGCTTTGGAATGGACACTCTCTCATGCTGTTCAGAAAAATGACACCATTGTTCTTGTTCATGTTCTCAAAAGTTTGAAGCTTCAAGGTGAGAGTTTCATAGGTTTGTTTTCTTTTTTTTCTTTTAGCAGAACGAGAAGATTAGTTCTCTTTTTTGTTTTTCTGTCTTTTAGTGGAGTGATAAAAGTCATGCTAGTAATATTGAGTTAAGCTCTCTTTGACAAAGATCGATTGTTTTTGTTTCTTCTTTTTGCAGGTTTTGAGTTTGGTAATAAGGTGAATTACATAAAGGCTCACAACCTTCTCTTTTCTATGAGAAGTATGTGCCTAAAGACAAAGCCTGAGGTAAATTTATGTTAATACTATGCCCTGTTTTTATTTTAACGTTCGTGATTCTAATCTCATGGACAACATAGGGTGCATGTATCTAAATGGGTAGAATTGAATTGCTTTGAGCAGGTGCAAGTAGAGGTAGCATTGCTGGAAGGGAAAGAGAGAGGACCAATAATTGTGGAGGAAGCAAAGAAGCATAAACTTTCACTTTTGGTACTTGGTCAAAGAAAGAGGCCGATTCTTCGACGTTTATTGAACAGATGGGCGAAGAGACGCAGTCGGAGGAGGAGGAAGAAGAAGACTTGCCGAGCAACGGCGGACTATTGCATTCAGAACTCATCTTGTATGACCATTGCAGTAAGGAAGAAGAGCAAAAGGATTGGAGGATATTTGATCACAACCAAAAGTCACAAGAACTTCTGGCTCTTGGCTTGATCTTTTATTTATTTTATTTATTTTTTTCTGATCTTTTTTGTGCTACATAGTCTCCAACCTTACAAAGTGAATACAATGTTTAGACACTTAGACCTTCAAACTTGGACTTATGCTATACTATGAAGTGGTTAGATGTTGCTGCATTTATGGGGGTAAAGTTTGGATTTTCACATGGGAATCAACAACAAAAAAGTTCCGAAATTGTAGTTTCAATCCTACAAAGAGTTATACAAAGATCCTACTCTGTAATACTCTCGTTCAAGCAAGTATATCTGTTAAATAGAAATCCATGGCTGATATTAATGAAAGTTAGTCAGCCTCCTTCGAAAGGAATGGACTAGTACGAATCATTAAGCTAGGTTATCCGTCAAACCACTTCGACATGATCAGGATAAAAGAAAATGGAAGAGAAACTGTTAAATAAAGGTTGGACTCCCATAGCAATTCTTCCATTTGTATTTTCAACTTGAAGTCATAAATTATATAAATAACCAACAAATGAAGATGTACTTATACACAGACAATGCCTTAGAATTCTTTCTTCATTCCATGAGGGTTTGTTTCTTTTTTTTTTTTTTTTTTTTTGGTGAATCAACATCTTCTTCCTTTAAATCTCCCTGCTATTCATCCAGTTCAATTTTGAAGTCGAACCAGGAAAAAGTGTGTCCCATTTTCAGTCATTTTGAGGCTATTTGATG
Organism: Cucumis cinereus; assembly: GCA_037974625.1. NCBI lineage: Eukaryota > Viridiplantae > Streptophyta > Magnoliopsida > Cucurbitales > Cucurbitaceae > Cucumis > Cucumis cinereus. Next base: position 14,635,844 of record JBBPDJ010000004.1, on the reverse strand, counting down.
TTGCCCTCCAAAGGAATAACCATGTCTACATGCGATTCGGTGCAATTGATCATAACCTGCCAGAACGCCAGCCCCAGCAACACCAACAAGCATATTGGCTGTGACTCCTCGAAAAAGAGCAGCAATGCCCTCATGGCGAATGATCTCAGAAAACGCATGCAAACCACTACGATACTTCATGGTTTGTCCAGATGTGAGCATCATTCTTCGTCGCAGTGTGTCGAAAGGATAAGCACATACCCCAGAGAAGGTTGTAATACTCCAACCCAGTAAGAAACTAGCAAAAAAGTTCCCCTGCATAAAACAACAATCCACATACTTTCAAGGGACTTTGAAGGAAAGGTATAAAAGAAAGGCAAGCAAATAAATTGAAGTTATCCATGCTTATAGACAAGAAGATATCATATTTCTCCAACAAGCAGATCCCAAGACCATCATTTGGGTACTTGCAGTTATGAAAGGTGAATGAAGGTAATTGATTCATACATACTGTTGTAAGTTATACTGATATGTTTGTTGAAGTGAATAAACAATATTTCAGATGTTGCCTATTTCATAGATATGTGGCCAAATGTTAAGTTATAGGTGGAAGTAATTTCCATATATCTTCTAGTAAAAGGTTTGAGGTACAAGTTTAATATCTACCAAGAAGAAAAACCAAAACGAATTGATCTACTGAACAGAATAGATCCTTACCTCAAACTGTCCAACCAGAACAAGAGGTTTCAAAGTGTCATAAATCCCAAAATACATGCCCCTGTACAGAGTAATTCCCACGATCGAAACGCTAAATCCTCGGTATAGACCAACAATTCCATCACTTGACAATGTTTTTCTGTACACATCAAAGATCCCTTTAAACTGGCGCCGACTGTTACCACCACTGTCCTTTGCATCAGTGCCAAGCCGAGTGCGTGCGTAATCCAAATGATACAGAAACAAAGATGTAGTTGCTCCTGCAGCACTTCCTGATGCCACATTTCCAGCAAACCACTTGATGTATCCATCCTTCTCCTTCGATCGCCCAAATTTCGTTTTGAAGTAACCTTTGAATGCAAAGTTGAAAGCCTATGGGCAATTCAAATTCTCTTCTGTAAAAGCATTTGGAGATAATAAAATAAATTTAAAATTTTGGTAGGTTAGTCCAGAAACACAAAGAAGCTAAAAGTTTAAACATAAAGACAAATAATCCTCAATCAGTTCATTAGAATCTTGAACATTCTCCATAGTGACATCAATTAGAATGCATCAAACATATTAAAGCCTCACTCCTTGGGGATTAAGATGTTAACGAGTTCCTGAATCGGTGGTATCAATCAAATTCAAGATTTCAATTTCATCCAAATGCTAATATGCTATTATTAAATGGAAGAGGATACACAGAACATTCACATCATTAGAATCATGAAACTATCCTAAGAGATTTGACACTTTAACGTTGTAAGGTCAGATGGGTGGAGCTGCGCATGAACTGCCCGATATCCAAAGATGGGGCGGGGGTCATTAGAATCATGAAAGAGGATATTAATTATTAAACCTTCATTTCATGGGGATTAAGATGTTAATTAGATCATGAATCTGTGGTATCAATCAAATTCATAATTTCATCCAGATACTAATTTGACACTTCATGCTAATATGGTATTAAATGAAAGAGGATACACACAACTATCAGTTCATAAGAAGTATGAAAGAGGATATTAAACATTCATTTCATGTGGATTAAGATGTTAATTAGTTCCAAAATCAGTGGTATCAATCAAATTCATGATTTCACCCAAATGCTAATCCAACAATTGATAGTAATATGGTATTAAATGAAAGAGGAAACACAGAACAGACCAACCAATAAGGGAAGGGAAGAATCAGAATAAAATTTGAAGAGAAAGCATACCCAGAAAAGGAATAATGAAAGGAATATAAAAATTGGGTGTAAATTAATTAAAAGAAAAAGAAGAATAGGGTTACCTGAGTAGGGAAATAGCGAATAACATTAGCCTGATTTCCCCTCCATAGCGACAAAAAGCCTTCTTCTTTGAGAATAGTTTTGAAACAGTGATGAATTCCGAGATATGGGTTTTTAAGATGGCCTCTCTTTATCATCTCTCCCTGATTCTGCAATAAAAGCTTGACCCTTTCAATGGGTGCAGCTGCAGTTTTGGCCACAATCGCAGCGACTCCACCCATCGCAAAATCCGCCGAAAATTTCTGGGATTTTGTCGCCGTCATGACTCTGTAGCTCCGGAAGATGGGATTAACGTGAAGGTGGAGCTCGTCGGCGACAAAACACAGAGAAGAAGATTGATGGGGAAAAACAAATTCCCAGATGGGAATTGATAGGACGATAAACAAAAGTTTTTTCTTTTCTTAGATAGAACAAAACATGCACAGGTGGTGTGCGGTTGTCAGCTCAAAGAACAACGGAGGAGGAGAAAGCAGATTTTTTTTACTTTTTATTGATTTGAATCATTGAAATTTATTGGAATCGAAACAAAATCAAATTTCATATCATTCTCAACCTTTAAAATCTAAAATTAATTTCTTTAAAAAAATATAACCATTACTTTTTTTCTTTAAAAAGAAAAAGAACACCGTAAAATTCTCATCTTCCAAACTTATAGATGGTGTGCATTATTAGGTTGGAGTACGTTTTTCAACTAAACCAACCATGATCGATTTCATAAATGTTAAAATCGACCTCAATTATGAAAGATTACAAATCGACCTTTGGTCGATCAATCGATGTTTAAGCCTTTGAAATTTTAAAAAACGTTGTTGCTTTGAAAATTTTTCAAACCAACGCGGACCAAACTCTTCCTTATCTCCTACAAATTTCCTTCAGTTCGATCGGTTTTGATTGGTGGCTCGGTTTTTCGATCATATTCATCTAAATAAAAAAAATGGTTTAAATATTACTTTGTTTCATTTTCGTCTCGTTTATTTTTTTTACCATATTTTAAATTTTGGTTAATTGGATCTTTGTACTTTTAAAAAGTGATTATTTTGATCCTTTATTTTTATTTTTGTTTCATTTTTAAAGGATCAAAATCATCAAATTTTAAAAGTTCAATAATTAAAATGAACCAAAATTTAAAAAATGTAGAATTTTAAGTAAACATTTCAAAGTATAAGAGTCTAGTAATAGAAACTAAAATAGTATATAAACATAAAAAATCACAATTTCTTAGTTTAATTTGAAATCATTTCCATCCTTTAATTTCTAGAATTTAAATCATTTTTTTGAACAAAGAATAACTTCATTTTTCTTAATTTATTAATATTGAATTTAATTCAATTTTGGCAGTTTTAGTTTTAGCCACTAATCTCCTCAAATCTCTCCATCTTAAGCATATATTTAGCAAAATAACTAATTAATTATTAATCTTACAATTGTAACTTCCACCATAATTCAATCACTTCATTTCAAATTCAAATCTTACATTCTCTCATTTCTCCCCCAACGCTATTTTGTTTTAGTAAAACACCAAAATGTACAAACCTTTTTTTGCTTCTTAACTTCCAAATTTTCCTTTACTTATAAATATAACCTTAATTTTCTTATGTTCATAGTAAGTTGTTTTATTTTATCTTCTACAATCATCACATACTTCACTTCAACATCACCCTCCAATGCAAAAAACGAGTGTCGTTTTCGACACGGAGAGAATTACCATGAAAGGTAAAGGGAATTGCAAGAAGATGTCGAGGCGGAGAAAGCAGTCCTTGCCACAAGCTAAAGATATTGTTGTCGAAAAGAAGTCGACAACGACGGATAGTTCGAGTTGGCCACAGTTTGAAGATGAAGATTACATTGTCTTCTGTTTCAAAGAAGATGGAGCATTTGATGTCATAAAGAATGGGAATAATTCAGAAACTTCTCATTACATTGATTTTGTTTCAACAAGTTCTAGACCAGTTAGTAGGAAGGTTTTATATACTTTATATTTTCATTGTGTATCTTATGGTATGATTCTAAATGAAAGATAAAGATCTCTCTCTCTCTTTCTCCCTTAACAGCTTAATTATAGTGAGTATGATAAAGCAGCCAAAAGATACAACAATGGAGATCACATTATATCACCTCAAAAGGTACATAATCTTTACCATTCATTTATCTTATCCATGATCACAAATGTGAAGATTTACTGAGATGAGTTGCAGGAGGGTGAAATGAAGAATATTCACATGGATAAAGAAGAGAACAGAATGGCGAATCACAACGAGCCTACCAAATCAAGCGACTCGAATCATTCAGATGTTAGCAATGGATCCTTCGTGTTTCCTGTGTAAGCATTTTCTCAATAATATTAATGATATAAAGGAAAGAGATGGGAAAATGTTAATAAAGATTGAAATGAATTCTAATTCTTGTAGGTTGGGATGGGAGTGGAGTGGAAGTCCAGTGCAAATGCCAAAATCAAAAGGTTTGCAGCTGAGAAAGCACAAGGTGGGGTGTGTGGGAGGATTTCTGTTCTGTTGTAAATTCTGAAAGAAATTACGATTTCATTTATCTCAATATTATTCAAATCGCAAACAAGATTTTAGTTTGTTTTATGTTAATCTATGAAATTATTGTCTGTGAAAAGAAGCATTTCTCGTTGTTTAATGTTCAAGAGTCTTGATGTACAATGGCAATCCATTCTTTAGTCAAGAGATGAGATCACCTGAATGAGATGAAATCTTTCTTCCTTTCTAATATTCTTTCAAAGTAATAAGGTTTGGTTTGATCAGATTATCTAAACTGTATCAGAAAATGAGAGAGATGTATTCAATAATTGTAGAACAAGACGTCTCTCTAGCGAACAGCCAACTGTGGCGCGTTTCCATTAAACACGAACATGGGGAAGGTTACATACATCATAGATACAAAATGAAACAAATGTTCCAATTTTCGCATTTCCTGAATATATTACTACAATAAATAACTCAGGCAACCCTACAGAGAACACTATAGTATCAGGCCGCAGTAACTATCAGAGAGAAATGCCAAAGGAAGCAACTGAGATGTTAACATCCAGTCCGACAGATGCTTCAAATGAATGTTTGAAACTTATGTTCTGAAAATGAATGATTGAAGATGTAATCTTGCAGTTGCAGCAGCAGCAATAGATTCTTCATCTTGCTTTGCCTTTGCAGCAGCAACAGCAGCTACATAAGCTTGTCTTGCTTCTTCCATTTTCTTCATTTCCACATCATCCAAATCATCCTGCTTGACAAAAGATAATAGTCCTAAATCCACGTTATATTGTGAAAAAGTAACAACGTGATATGCAAGAGCACAGAAAGAATAACTGCTAATTTTCCAACGTACGGGAACCATAAAAGCAGACTGATATAAACTCCTATATAAAAAAGAATATAATAATGTGCTCACAATGTAAGGGCAGCTCTCAGGGAGATGCAATGAAAGATCATAGTCTTTGAGACTATCATTGCAATCGTTCTTTGTCAAGCCTTCAAGTAACAGCATAAACGATGAAATATCCCCTTGCGAGGACTTTAGCTGTTCTTGAAGTTCTTCTACTTTTGTATTGGATGTTGTTACCTCCCATTGTATCTTCTCCAAGGCAGCTTGCTTATCTGCAAGCTTAATCTGCATATGGAAAAAAAAAATTATGTAACAATTGGAAAACTAGTAGGCGTCCTGTTTAGGAAATATCTTCAAGAAGACAAACCGTCCAAATGAAAATTACTTCAATAAACAAAATGTAGTTATAGGAACCTTTGCATCTGAAAGTTGGGAATGGATAGATTTTATCACAGAATCCTTCTCTGCAGACTGGAGACTCAAAGCATCAAGTTTTGAGTAAACATTGTTCATCTGGTCCTTCAACATTTCTGCTGATTTTAAAAGTTCATCCTTTTCAAGTAATTTCTTTTGAAGATTTTCCACTTGTTCTCTCAATGTGATTAGCTCTTCTTTCTCCTTTTCAGAGACCAAAGAACTTGAGGAGAACATTGAAAACCCATTGACATCTCCATTGTTATCAAAATTATGACCCTGTTCCGTGTCCCCATGATCTTTTTTCTTCTTGGTTGGAATAGATTGGCCATTATTCCTCCCTTTCTGTTCAATCTTCATGAGTACAAATATCCATCAATTAAGGAATGCACAAAAAGTTAGAGACAATAACACCAGAAAACAAACTGACATTAGGCTATTAGCTACAAAATAAATAGAAATTCAAAGCCCATCACAAACATGAAACAATTCAGTAAACTCGAACCGCTGCATGCCACCCAATGAATTCTCCAAATCAGAGAAAAGTGTGCGCGAGAAAAGTGTGTGTGTGTGTGTGTGTGTGTGTGTGTGTGTGTGTATATATGAAGAAAAATCAACCGTATAAAAGTTAAAAACACTTACTTTCCTGTGTAATGAATCTCTAGAAGGCGTCTTAGTGTAAATCATTGAACCCCTCTTCGTGAATGAACTACTCGCTTTCCGATCCTAAAACCAAAATACCCATAATCAATAAACAGCAAAAAAAAAAAAAAAAAAAAAAAAAAAAAGAAAGCCAGAAGAGAGATTGAACGAAGTATTTCGAATTTAAGAAGAAATCAGAAAAGAACATAATTTAATTACATTTTCAACAATTAAACCTTCATCGAATACAGAACCATTCAATGGATGAATTAATTTCTTTCCTAACTTTGCCCCATTTCCCATCTCTGAAAATAAACGACTCCAGCCCTTTCCCATCCCAATGAGTAGAATTTATAGAAACCTAAAAATAGTACGACTTTCAAAATCAAGTTTCCCTCGATCACGAGACTCACGACACTCTACCCTTCCCCTCTAGTACCCTATAACAAAATTAAGAAAAACCCCACTATTCATTTGCATCTAAATAGTTAAAGAGAGAGGAATTACAATAAGAGACTGAACGAGAGGAACGATGGCGACGAGATTGTTGAAGAGTTCACGATCGACATTCCCATTAGCAGCGGCAGCAGCAGTAGTTGAGGAAGTTGAAATAGATGGGTCGGGGAGTGATGAGTGAGTGAGGCGACGAGCTGGGGAGGAGTTGTGGTCGCCGGAAAGCCATGAATTCTGGTCGCCAAAGGCAGAATCGTCTTGTAAATCGACGAAATGTTGGGGATCAAACATGGTTGAAAAGATGAAATCTGGAGGAATTTTGAAGGGAAAGGAGAAGCAAACCCTTCGTTGTGGTGTGTAAGTAATGAGCACAAACCAGAAAGGAAAGCAAATGAGTATAGAAGGAAAAGAAAAGAAATTGGATAGTCGTTGGGGACCATATTTCAAATTCATTTTCTTTTAGGATCATCGATGTAAATGCCAAATTTATATTTAAGTTCACCAAAAATACCCCTCCGTACTTCTATTAACCACGACAATACCCTCTATTTTTCTTTTTTAATATTACAAAAATAAAAAAGTTTAATTCTCAACTTTAATTTCGAAATTTAAGAGTTAAAAAAGGAAACTTAATGCATAATTGAGAGTTATTCCAAAGGTAGAGATACATTTCTGGTATGAATTAGTCTAATCATTGTCTCATTAATCAATCAATTGTTAAAAGGATGCGTTAATCCGTAGAATTTCAACCAGGAACTTCCATTATCGACGGCCACGTCACCGGAACTCGTCGGCAAATGATCTAACGATCCAAATTCCTCCGTTGCCGGATCCCCAGCAGCTTCAAATTCCCTTCCATTCTTAACCCAACCCCACCGGAAATCCCCCGCTTGATTCAACTTCAACGGACTCGACAACATTTCCAAATCAGATGTAACAACACCAGAGTTGGAATTACACGCCGCATCCGTCAAAATCTCACGTTTAGCTTTAGAATTCTTCTTTGATTTCCGGCTTCCACCGCCGACGGGAACATTACGGAGGAGGCCGCCGAGGGTCCAGTAGCGGCGACATGTCTTGCAAAAATGGCGAGGCTGAGAGTAATTGTAGTTATTGTAGTAGCAGAATTTGGTGTGGAGAGAATTGCATCTGGGGCATTTGCATTTCAACTCGTCGTTGGGTTTGGATTGGAAATCCATGAGCCCTAAGTCTGGAGAGCTTCGAGTGTTGGGACTCCGTATTTATTGGGAAGTGATTAGGGTTTGAAAAGAGGGAGGGGGTAAAAGTCAGAGGAGAGGTCCGCAACGGCGGAGGACGGCGGAGGAATATGGGGAGACACGTGGAGGAAGGGGGAGTGAGAAGGATGGATTTTGATGTTGAGAGAGAGCGCCACGTAAGCATGGAGGAAGCTGAGGTGTCGTGTCAATGAATTTTGTTGGGTTTAGAATCTGTGTTTTATGATTGGTGTGAAAGATGGTGTCGGCCTTTTTAGTTTTAGTTACTTCATTTTGTATGTATTTACACTTTTGTATACTTTTAGCTCCTCGTGGTATCAACTTATCACTCTAGTTGGTGTATATTAGAGCAAAGTGATTGCTTTAGGGTTTAGTTTAACGATAACAATTTAGAGATTCAAGTCACAAATCCCTTAGTTCTCAATGTACAGTGATGTTAGTTTTGCTCAGGTTTTATAGATGATAATAATTTTATATTTTAAGTGAAAATTATTTTAATATAAATACGAAATAATAAACATTGTAACAAAGACACGATGAATAATATATGACTTCAGATATTATAATTGAAGTTCTATAACCCTAAACCCTAATTCATAGAAGATGTGGTCGGAAAAAATGAAGAGTTTTGGACATAATTAGTGTAGGAGTTGCTGTGATGCTTATGGTGTCTAAGTGTATTAGATATTTTTAGTTCCAATATTAGATAATATTGTTTTATAGGTTTTAGTTGGTTGGTTTGATATAAATTGGATTTAGACTAAATGATTTGGTCTCTAAATTTAGTTTAGGGTTTTCATTAAGCTAGAAACCACAAGTGAACATTTTTGTTCAAATGTTGGAGATTTAATCGTTTAATTTTCATATCTATCTCATGTTCTTAACTCTCTCTTAATTATAATTATTATATATGTTCGTCGTATTGTTATCGAGTTTGCTTAACTCATTCAAATAGCTTCTTCTTGTTCTTGTTGATGTATGATTATGTTAACGAGTCAATACAAATATATATAATAGTAAATGATACAATTATTTAAAGTTAGAGATTCAAATTACCGTAATTCTTGGTACAGATTCAATCGATGTGCATTAATCTTAATTTTTTTATTAAATAGGACACAAATATATAAGAAGATTAATAGGTAAACATGTTGTTCACACTTCAAATTCTTTGTATTATTGTTCATTGGTGTAAACGAATAAGTATGTTAATTATAAAGCTCATAAGATTCTTTGAACATTAATTAATCTCTTAAATGAAAACATTAGAGAATAAATTGACTTTTAGACTAGAAAATCCATATATATATATATATATATTAATTAGTTGAGTTATATGTTGTTATTAATATGAGATTTTTTTTTTTTTTGTTTGATAAATTCAAATTTCTTCTTACTGAACAAATAAAATAGTTGTACTTATGTTAGAAATATTACCTCAATAAATTAAACCTATAGTACAATCAAATATTATTGTTGAAGGTTGCCTAAGTCAGAGCTAAAGACCACAAGCATGCCCAAACTCACAGAGTATCAAAATATGGAAAAAGCATAGGAAACATTGTTTCAAGTTAAGGCCTTAGGGTTTGGATTGATCGAGCGAGTCAATGAATATATACCAATCGTAACTCTGCAACCTCGAGTGTCGGAAATGCCCCTAAGAATATTTCCATCACACGAAATTGTACATACATGCGTTAGAGGACAAATTTAGGAATAGCCTCATCCAGGAACTCCAAAGGAGAGACTAAGTAATCTCCAAATAAGAGACATGATCTTACTTATTTTTGTGCTTGGCTAAATTTAGTCACTCATTGTACTAATTTAAGCACCATAGTGCAATAGGCTTAACACCACATTGGTGCAAGAATCTCTCACGCATGATAGCTTCAAGAATATCGCAATTAGACTATGGGGACGTGGGTCAAAGGTCAATGCCATCGGAGACCACCTGCGAGAAAGTCCAATACAAACGAGATTCGAAGCACCCACTATTTTTAACTATCTTTAGGTTTATGATTTGTAGATGCTTGAGATTAAAATAGCATATCATTGTGTTTGATTGTGTATGAGAATGTTTAAAGTCCATAATCCAAGGCTAGACAACAAATAGTTCATTCGTTCACACATATGACTCATTGTTTGTTCAATCTTGACACATCAAAAGAAAAATTAGAAAACTATTCACTCTACTCTGTTCAGCTTGACATCTCACTTAATCATTTATTCGAACATGTTTGGACAAAGCACCACCCTAATACAAAATCTCTCCTTTATAGAAAGTTAAATCAAAATTCCTTATACCTCGATCATGGGCAGATTCGAATCCGATATGCTTACTTGATAACCAAATCTCAATATCAACAAAGTTCCATATAGTAATTCAATCAAATAAATAACCATATGAAATAATTAAAAGCTCTAATCTGTAAAGTTCATAGTAGACTGATCCACAAACATAAATTGGTACCCTAAAAAAATGGAATTAGTATTATTCAGAACTAAAAATATATATATATATATATATATATATATATATATAAAATGAAACAAAATGGTGCTCATCACGACAAAATTTAATATATATATATATATTTAAAAAATTACATTTGATATTTTCAAAAAGATTTGTTTTTTCAATTACCAGTCTAAGAAATAAATATGATATTAAAAGTCAAAGCATTGCAGATTAAGTAAAATTGAAGATTATTTCAATATAATTTTAAATAAAGTAAATCTGAAGAAATAAATGAGTAATCAAAACCTAACTTTGCTTCCTTACATGCCAGATCCCACATTATTGTAATGCATAATTTAACTATTTTTTAAAAAATATATATATTTATTCTAAAAAAACAATGTCAAATAATAAATATAATAATAAATAATTACAATAAAACAATGTTATGTGATGTCAAAATTATCATTAATTTCCATAAGATATATGCATTGTAATAATTCATTAAATGGCAATTAAAATTTTGGAAAGAAATAGATATTTCAATAAATAAACTCTAATTACTATCTTATAAATCAATATTCGATTTTCTAGTGAACGTAATAAAATATTAAAATACGCATCTTTTATAATTATTATTAATTGTGAGAATCGTCGTGTAAGAAATATATATTTTATAAACAATAAATACGCAATAACTATATTAAAAAAAAAGCAATAATAATGATATAATTAATGGTGTGAATTAAGAAAAGATTAAATAAATAAATAAATATTGTGAGTGGGCTCCCATCTCAACCAAAATTAAAATATTAAAAAAAAACGAAAACTCAATATCTTCGTCCACCGACTATAAAATTCAAAGATAAGCGCGTCGCGATATTTAAGGGTTAAAATATCGTGAGTTTTCCAATATAGCGTGATATGAAAGATTTTTGCGTATTTATTTCATCACCTACCGAGGTCACAGACAGTGAGCCCCACCCGAGATCTCTTATAAGCCAGATTTTCGATGAGACACGTGGAAGAATCTCAGTGGTAGAAAATTGACTGATCGTCACAGTGGGGTCACCGTCTCTGGATCCGAGTTGGGTCATTTTTATGGATTCGATACCAACCTGAATAGAACTTTGGTTCATAGGTTTTGGAATTACTCATTTTCTATTTTTAATGTTGGTTAATTATTTTAAAATAATAAAAAAAATTAAATTTGATCATGTTTAAAATTTCAATTTATAATTATTTTACATTAATTAATAAACAGTGAGAATGCATATTTAACTGAGAAATCGAGATTTAAAGTGTAACAACTTAAAATCTATGGATAAATCGAAATAAAATTCAAATAAAGATAAAACTCAAAATTTAAAATCCAATTATGTTATTTGTTTAAAATAAAGTCTATAAATATAATTTCTACTGCTAAATCGGAACTCTTCTACTTAAGGATTATTTGGGTGAGAAAATAAAATAAAATAGAGTTATATTAAAGTTAAAAATAAAAAATTGAAAAATTGGTTAAAATGGGACCTAAATGTATAATATTTTGAAAGGGAGGGGAATAAATGGAGATGCAGAATAAAGAGAAACTAAAAGACACCAAAATGGTAAATTTTCTAATTAATTTAATATAATATTGAAATTTCCGATTCCTATATATTTTCAACAGCGTCATCGGTTTTCGCGGCGGGGCGAATGGCGATTGAAAGACGATCTTCTTCCGCCGAAACTTCTATCATCGATTCATAAATTCTTTTGAAAAAAAATTGAAATTTTTGAAAGAATCTTTCAACCATATTGTTGTTCTTCTTCTTGTTGATGTTCTTCGTTTCTTCGAAGCTACTGATTTCAAGGCCTCACCGACGACGGGGATTTCGGTAATGTGCGTTGTACAAGAAAGTATTTTACTGTTTGTTGATGCTGTTTTCAATTTGTTTCTATAAATCAGTTTTTTATTCTCTAAGCTCCGGGATTTTTGTTCTTGTTTTGATCTGGTTCTTCAACCGTATCTTCCCTCTTTACGAATCTTCAAGATTCTTACTAACTTATTCCCATATATATATATATATGCAGAATTCTGTTTTGGCTGCATGTGTTCTTCCTTTCTAAATTTCTGATTCGGCATTCATCGAAAGGGAACGGATCGATTGTTCTGTTGATTTTGTTTCTCACCTGAAAGAAGGGGTGAGAGGAAGAGAAATATGTGCAAGATAGAGGGAAATCGGAGGAAGCTTAATGAATCAACGGTGATGGAATTGAAAACATTTGGAGAAAGCAAGGTTGATAAACTTAAGAGTTCGATGGTTTCTTCGGGGTCGAGAATACGGCCGTGGTTAATCCGTTTAACGACGACTGTATTGCTCTGGACTTGCATTGTTCAATTGGTTTCGTTAATGGAGTTCTGGGGGCCTGGGGTCTTTAAAGGATGGCCTTCTTGTTTTTATCATGAATCTGCGGCTGCTGTTGTTTCTGGAGTTCAGGATAATCCCCTTTCAGTTCCCCCCAAAATTGTCTTCCCTCCTAAACGTGAGTTTTTGCTTGTTCTATCCTTTTCAAGTTTTCGGTTTGTGAAAGATTTGATTACTTTTACTTTCTTTAAAGAATTGGGAATCGCTGAAAATTATTGTCAGGTTTTAATTCTCTTGTAGGGAATTAGAATTGGTTTGTTAATTGGCATTTCCCTTTTTGTTTCATTAGTAGATACACAGAAGGGTTATTGTCGATTTTTTTAAGTCTTTAGTTATCTTTAATGGGATTATTATCTCTGAGATTTTACTTGCTCCCTTAGGATATTACAAGAACAATGGCTACTTGATGGTGTCCTGCAATGGAGGGCTCAACCAAATGAGAGCAGCGGTGGGTGGTTTCAATATTATTGTATTTCTCACAATATGAGCACAAGATTGAATTTTTATTTGTGATATGCTTTAATAACTCTATGTTGTGTAGATATGTGACATGGTTGCGATTGCGAGATACTTGAACGTGACTCTTGTAGTACCTGAACTTGATAAGACCTCATTCTGGGCTGATCCAAGGTGCGTGTTTTTTAATTACAATTTCCTTCATTATTTGTAGGATAATTTTTTTTATATGACTGAGATGTAACGAACTTATATTGATTTTTCAGTGAATTTCAAGATATATTTGATGTTGAACATTTCATTGGATCATTGAGAGATGAAGTACGTATCATAAGAGAGTTGCCCGACGGGATTAAGATGAGAATGAAGCAAAGGAAGACTTACACTATGCCACCTATTAGTTGGTCTGACATTTCATACTATCATAATCAGGTTAGTTTTCTTTATGTTCCTCAGATGTTAACGCAATTGAATTTATCTAGTTTTGTTTATCATTCGTACATAATTCTGAAAAGTCTTTCTCCTTGTCTCCAATTATAGATTCTTCCTCTGATTCAGAAGCACAAAGTTTTACATTTGAACCGAACTGATGCCCGACTTGCCAACAATGACCAACCAATGGAGATACAGAAGCTGAGATGTCGAGTAAACTATAGTGCTCTGAAATTCACCCCTGAAATAGAGCAGTTAGGAAAAAGGGTTGTCAAGCTGCTTAGGAAAAATGGCCCTTTCCTAGTGCTTCATCTTAGGTATGAGATGGATATGCTGGCTTTTTCTGGCTGTACTCAAGGTTGTAACAATGAAGAAATAGAAGAATTAACAAGAATGAGGTGATGTTTACTTATTTATATTTCAGTCATTTGGCATAAGACTTTTTGGCAAATTCTTTCTCATTCTCATTCTCGCACACTTCAGATATGCATATCCATGGTGGAAAGAGAAAGTAATAGACTCTGAGCAGAAAAGGAAGGATGGATTGTGCCCCTTGACTCCAGAAGACACTGCACTTACACTGAGGGCACTGGATATCGATCCTAATTTTCAGATTTATATTGCAGCTGGTGAAATCTATGGAGGAAAAAGGAGGATGGAGAGTCTTGCAAAGGCTTATCCTAAACTGGTTTGTAGATTAGTTATTCTACAGTTTCTGTATCCCATTAACATCATGTCTTCCTGCCCTTACAAGCTGTCTCTGCTTTTGGTTAAATAGGTCAAGAAGGAGACATTGCTAAAACCTTCTGACCTCAGTTACTTTCAGAATCACTCATCTCAGATGGCTGCTTTAGATTACCTTGTCTCATTGGAAAGTGATATATTCGTTCCTACTTATGATGGGAATATGGCTAAAGTTGTCGAAGGTCATCGCAGGTATGAAGTGACTTACATTCATTTGCTTATCTACTGCATATGGTTAAACCAATTGTACTGTTTCTTTGATGAGATGATATTCAACTACACCTATCAAACTCTAGTATCGAGCTGTTGTTGATTGCTCTGATTCTTAGTTGTCAAAGGATGTAACTGATATGTGATTACTTACGTAGATACCTTGGCTTTAAGAAGACCATATTGTTGGACAGAAAGAATCTCTTCAATTTGATCGATCAATACATTAGTGAAAAGCTAAGCTGGGACGAGTTCTCTTCGGCTGTGAAAGAAGCTCACACAGACCGGATGGGGAAACCAACTAAACGGATGGTGATCCACGACAAACCGAAAGAAGAGGATTATTTCTATGCAAACCCTGAAGAATGTTTGCCACCATCCGAGGAACAAAAAGGGGCTATCTCTTCTCCAATGCTGAAGAGAACAATTTGAGTTTTGAATGTTTGAAACACTGACATTTCAGTACATGGAGATTGAACTAATGGGATCACTCAAGATTTTCAAAGGTCCACAGATTTGCATATACAAAAGCCAGAAAGTATATATAAAGAGGAGCCAATTGGAGGACATCGTTTCTCTC
This sequence comes from Cucumis cinereus, assembly GCA_037974625.1. Classification (NCBI taxonomy): domain Eukaryota; kingdom Viridiplantae; phylum Streptophyta; class Magnoliopsida; order Cucurbitales; family Cucurbitaceae; genus Cucumis; species Cucumis cinereus. The sequence continues at coordinate 14,620,504 of JBBPDJ010000004.1, read as the reverse complement.
AAGACACATGGAAAATTGTTTATTGAGCAATAACATGGTTGTATATATACAGCTACCTTGGCGCTGTTATACAGGATGAGAGAGCAGCAGCTGCACCATCAAACTTGTTAGGAGATGCATAATAGAGTTTGTACACAGATGGATTTTGGTATGATATTATCATATTGCCTCACTCCCATTGTTAGCCTCAGTCTTCATATTAGTAGCAGGGGAGCTAATAGGGAATGAAAATTGTTTATTTTACTCCTTTTTCCCAATAAAAAAGTAGTTGTTAGGGTTCATATTTATTTAGGAATGTTCATCTCACTTTCCTTCCATCACCTCTGATATGTTCCTTTTTTGCTTGTAATAGGCAATCAGATTCTATGAATGACGGCAATATTCATTGATTTTTATAATTTATCCTAATTTGGTGAATCATTACTTTGTTCTAAGATAGATGCTTTTGTTCTTCGTGGTTATGAACTGGTTCTAACTAAGATCAAATCATGTGAAATTATTCATTAAGTTTAACATGAAGGGAATAATAATAATAATAGAGATTTTAGGAATTTTTTGCATTTTTGTGTAATGAATGCACATGGTCCTTGAAGGCTGGCAAATTCTGATAACGTGGAAAAACAAAGCTTGAATTCTAATTATATGAGATATTATGAAGAGTAGAGTAGAAGTGGACACTCATCAATTTTTTTTTTTTTTTAAGATATGCTTTTGGATTACGAAAGGAAATTAAATATTTTATATATATACATACCGTAGTTTAATAGCGGCGGAGGAGAAATCTTTTTTTTTTTTTTTTTTTGTTCTGTAAAAAGAAAATGTTTATGAGACTTAAGAGGGCATTGCTGAGATCCAGAAAATGGGGATATAATATAATAGAGTCGTGCCACGAAAGTAAACAAATTTAATAATTTATTTTCTTAGATAAAAAAACAGTTCTATTAAAAAATAAAACTTAAAATATAATAAATATACTAATATTTATTTAATGTAATTTATTGCAGTTGCGTAATGATTTATTTCATTTAGCTTTGTAATATTATCATATTTTTCCGAATTTAGAATTTCTGATTAAGTTTAGTTAGAAACCATTCTAAAAGTAATCATAGGCTACATCATAAAAGTAACTTTTTCTAACTTGTTGAACGAACATTAAACTAAATTAGAATGGTATGGCAATCCAACTAGAATAGTACAGCAATCTAAATTATGTTCGAGGTAGATTAGTAGTAATATTTCGACTTTTGAAACGATGATCTATTCTCTTTTGATATAATTTAACAAAAATTCTAAAAGTAATGTACCAAAGTGTTTGGTTGAGAGGAAACTATACATGTTTTGTTATTTTGATTCATTCCCAGAAATAAGCAAAGAGTTTACACACCTTTACATCCAATTTAAGCCCTTTACATATGAAAGGGCATCTAAGCCTAACTTCTAAAGCAGAGAGCAGCTAGATACTTCACCATATTAAAATGGGGAATGCCCAAAAAAAAGGAAAAAAAAAATATATCAAAACTAGAAAATGAACTAATCTAATGTACGATCAATCAATCTTGGTCAGATGCCATAAACGCCCCAGGGAAGAAATGGAACGGTAAAAATGAAGTGATAATAAATAGAATTGACGGGAGAAGAATACTTGTTTGTTATATCACTCTTCTTTCATGTCTTTTGCTTCTTTCTTAATGCCTGCTCCATCTCCTCTCCAGCTACAACTCTTGTACCAACGTTCCCTCTCTCACTCGGGCGACCTGAATCGTCCTTTGAAATAATAAAGACACGAATAAAAATTGGGAGAAATGTTAATAAAACTAGGAAAAGGATATACCAAAATGAGCATAGTTCAAGTAACGTATATATGTGTAATGCTCTAGATCTAAGATTCAAAATCCAGATTTAGCACCTGATGGCCTCAACATTCTTCTACGGTCTAACATTTTCATTCCAGACAAGGAAGGAAGACGTTGTTAAGTCATAGGGGATGTAGGAAAATGTAGGGACCATCATATGGATCTTGGGTCTAGAGCATTCCACGATGTACTAAAAAGACTAAGAGAATGACATTTATGTAGTAGTATATGCAATTCTTGTTTACCACAATATGCGCAGGGACAGTTTCTCTGTAATTCGTTCTCTTTCCAAGTTCTACCTGGACTGCAACGCTGGCCTGTGACATATCCACTCCAGAACTTTGTAGCGCTTGTGTGAGAATTTTTAACAGTCTGCTCATCAACAAACCAAATTTCAAATTGTTTACTATTATGTTAGATACTTAAGCACCTTGAAGAACCACACTCCAAAAGCCAGCTATCGAAGTGGGAGAGCCAAGATACGTAACTACCACATCAGTCATCCCATAACTACTTTAGTTTCTATTATATTAGTCTCTTCCAACAATTAACTTTGCTGTCAAGAAGAGCTATTTACTAATACTATAATGTCAATCTTGAAGAACGCTAGATTTATTGTTTGACTGAATAAAAACTCAAGATCGTTAATATTAGAATGTACCATTCATACTCACCCTTGAGAATATGCACCTGAGATGCTAATTCTACCACCATCAATCCTCTGCTCAGGTTCTTTCAGCTTATTATCGACATCAGCAATATTGGTAGTACTTGATCTCATATCGCACGATAGTGGTTGCATTTCACATGGTTTATTGTCTGCATTATGTGCTACTTGAGAATGTAGTCTAGTTTTTGCACCTTCACTTGTGACAGGTGTGAAATGGCGTGGGTCCAACATTGGATAAGACGTTGTTTTGTTATTTGTTTCAGGGTATTGATCCGCTTCTCGGAAGGTGGTTGAAGTACTAACTTCAGATTCTACTGGGTTGTGCGAGCACCTAGGAAATGCAGGGGAGTGACACATATTTTTCTCGTCAGATCCAGCTAATATAAACACAGAGCCGCTCTTTGCTATTTGAGATTGATCGATGTAACATTGTGCTGGATTGCAACTGTTTCTCTGCGAAACCGAGGATCAAAGTATTTCCTAATTAGGTGACTAATACAATTAAGTTTAGTGGAACAAGAACAAAAGATCAAAATGTTTTTAGAAGGAATATATGGAGAGAGAAAAATTGTAATAAGTATTTACATAGGGGATCAATTTCGTTGGTTCATGATACCATCCTTGCGGTGGTGAGCTTTCATACTTGCGAACCTTTTCTTGTAAAAATTGAATGTACTCGATAACCTGGAAACATGTCAAGAAATCAATCTATTGCACATCATAAGCAAAAGAGAAGTAAAGTATCATCTAGGGACATCCTCATTTACCTCTAACAAGAATGATGCCTTGTCTCTCTTCTGATCACTACGGGGAATAAGTTCTCTCAGCTTCTGAAATCTGCATGCAACTTTTCAACTTCAAACTTCTAGAGTGATTGTTCAACAAATTGGTTTCTATCAGGAAATATGTTCGCATGTCTGCTACTGAATTAACATATATCTATGGAATCTTGCCTATCATTAATTTTGCTCCTTCGACGTTGTTCTGTTGCAGAATGTTTGGATCTCGGCGTGTTAGCCTTCTGATCAGAGCATTTTCCACCGATATTTATCTTCAAGTCACCTGTAAATTCAAGTTTTTTAGAAAGATGAATACTTGAGAAAAATTTTCTGGGGGAAAGTTCAATTTTTACCCACTAAACTCATCATACTCTATCAACTTTATCTATAAACTATCAATTTCATAAAATTGAAGTCTAGACTTAGTTTAATACGATTCAATTTCCACTAACTTTAACAAAAAAAAAATGTGGCGTAAAAATCTCCATAAACTCACTAATTACAATAATATCAAATTTTACAAAAGTTTGAATTTTATTATCCACAAATTAAGTGTGTAACTTTGTCAAAACTCACAAATTCTAGCCCAGAAACTGACAAATTCTAATCTCTTCAATTTTGTACCATATATTTTATACTTCATAAGCGTATCAAAATACTTACTTCCATTGAATTTTCACAAAAACTTCGAATAAAGATTGTAGCGCGATTGGATGAAATTAATAGTTCGGGTAAAAATGGATGAGTTTTCCAAAGAAGAAACAAAAAGCTCCATCTCTCCAGATAATTTTTTTTTGAATTTGGCCTATCGCAATTTATAATAGTAGTCAAAAGAAATCCGTGGGTATTACGAACATAACATCATGAAGGAAATGAACCTTTATAGGCAGTGGATGGCGATGATTCCTTCTTAATAACAAATGCTTTGTCGTCGTCTAGTTCCTCTTCCATGGAGGAAACATTGACTGTGGACTTTAACATCTCACCGAAGCTCCGGCTCTGCTGGCCTGAAGACCTGAACGTCAATTTTAAGGAAGTCTAGTCTCAATATTTACAAGGAAACTGAAACAATATGTAGACGTTTTGATAAGTAAGAAACGAAAGAAGTGACTGACTGAGAGGGGGAGAGAGGGCTGAAGCTACTGCGATGGTTGATTGACGACGATTGTATTGGCCGCTCTGTTGTAATGGCCCATTGCTCGATCTTTGCCGGTGATTCTGCTAGGAAGAACAGAAGATTCGTTCAATGGGGAAGAATGATAAGGGAGAAATATGAACTAGTACCAGAACTCCGAATAAACACAAATAAAAAGTTGACAGGAGAAAGCACATATATGCACGTGCACAAGTTTCATAGTTCGGTAGCAAATGTTGACCGATTAGTAGTCACATATTATTCCTCTGCGACCATGGGGTATGGTAGCAAATGTTGTGTGTGGGCTAGCTGTATATGAATAATTAGGCTGAAAATATTGTAACGATAAAAACTTTACCCTTTAAGCCGGGCTTTTCACCCAAATTCTCCTTCCTTGTCTTTCCCTTTTTAACAGCAGATTCTTCCCACAGCGTGAAACCATTTCCAGACAAAGAGCTACAACGGGAGTTGTCATCACTTTTGTCAGTATTACTCGACTGAGGAACTGGGAATACCGACCCTTCTGGCTTTGGAACCCTCTGGTTGAAATAAGAAATGTGGCTAATACTGTAAGTCCCAATTCCACCTGGTAATAAACGCTCAGCAGGAGAATTATGTGCTTGAGTTCCCAAGGTTGGCGCTGCTCGTTCCACAGTGGATACATTGATTGTTTTCTCTTCCTTGGCACATGTCTTCCCAGTCCGTTCCAACGGCCGGAGAAAATCATGCGTTTTAAGAAAACCCCCTGTTCTCATAGAAATGGAAAAGATACTACAATAAGCTAATCCAAAGTCAGCCAAAACTGGGATTACAATTTACAAAACTTCGAAACTGAATTTCCTGTTCATGTTTTACTATTCTCTTTTTTCCATTGGGGGTGGGGAAGGGTAACCCACTAATATATATATATATAGCAATCATTACTTATAAAGAATTGGAAAAACAACTGTCCCAAAAAACAAGAACAAGCTGAATACAAAAATTTCAAAGCCCCCCCCATTCAAAGAGCACTTCATAATGACAATTCCTTAAGCGACACGCATGGTGGGGGAGCAGTAAATATCTACAGTAGACGATATATCCACATGTCAAGGTTAGAGAGATTCGCTTTATTTATTTTGGAATTTATTCATATCTAAAAGAAAAAAGAAAAAAAAAAGAAAAAAAAAAAGAAAAAAGAAAAAGGGAAAAAGAATGCATTTTTGAAGGGGTACCGCAAGGGAGGCTGAATTTGCATCCTTCCCTTATCCTGAAATGTGCGATAGGTCAAGTCATTTGTCGGCACATGAGCTGAAAGCGGGTCCCCATCGCTAAGGGGTGAGGCTAATTGGCTACCAGCCGAGCCTTTCCTTTTCCTTTTTGAAATTCAGTGACCCTATTCTATCATCTATCATCTATCATCTATCATCTATTCTGTTCTGTTTCTAATTTAATTCAAGGCCTACTTTTACTTTACTTCGTGCTCCAAAGATCAATGATTTAATTCAAGGTCACGTGCACGAACAACCATAATTTTTATTTCGTTTTCAAACCAAAAGCAATTTATTAAATAAATAAAATAGCTAAATCAGAGACGTGGCTTTACTTTAGAATAGAAATTCTAAAGAACATAAAAACTCCTCATTGATTTTGGATCTAAACTGTATATTACATCATCACTAATAATAGGAAGCTAAACAGTTTTATGGAGATTAAAATCAAAACTTAAGTTTGGATTTTGGCAACTTTAATCTGTGAGGTTTAATATTTTACCTTGAAAGGACTGGGATGGATCTTGTTGATGAGCAGTTGAATGAGTATAGAGTGATAGAAAGTCATGCGTTGGTTTCCGTCCTGAACACAAGAGCTTTATTCAATTTCTGTAAAACTCAAGTTCAGAAATATTAAATTTGACAGAAAAATTGACAATTAAATCGAAAAACCAACCTTCGGTTCCAAGAGGACGAGGATGTTGAGGAAGCTCCATCGCCAATTATAAGCAATGCAAATTCTAAGAAAGTTGAATTCTCAGTGATTAAACCTAAAATTGAGTATAGAGATCGAGAACTTCTCCAGTAATGAATCGATTATCACCTGAATTCCTACAAAAGGTTACGGATCGGAGAATTTAGGCCTTGGTATGAAGATCCGAAAGGCGCATTCAGTTAAGAAAAAACATATTTGTGATTGTGACAAAAGCAATTGTTGAATTCCAGCTGCAACAACAACAGTAGAAGAAGAAGATACAAAATTCAAGAGAAAAAAAAAAGCAAAAAATGAAGAATTGGATGAATTAAGAAGAGAGTAGGGGGGGGGGGGGGGGGAGTAAATACCAGGAGGATGACTCGGATGAGAAAGTGAATTTATGTTCTTGTGAATTGAAAAATTATTGAAAAAATAAAATAGAAATTGGAGAGAAAGAATTGGGAAAAATGGAGAAGAAGAAGAATCTGCTTCGAATTGCCGCTTACAAACAAAACATTTGTGTTTTTTTCTTTGGGCTTCCAATTTCTCGTTTTTCAAAAACTGAAAAACCCAAAAACCAAATAATAATGAAAATGGAAAAACAGGCGTTAGTGGTGGATTGGATTCAGCATCTTTATTTATACTTTCTCTCTCTTTCTTTTTACTATTAAAAAAAATTCACTTAACCCTTTAATCCACCGAGTAGAGTTAATAATAACCATAGTTACTAAATTTGTGTTTAAAGTGTGAAACTTGATCAAATATTTCAATTATTATAAAAAAAATAGATTAAGAGAGAAAATACAAGAAGTAATTTGATGAATGTAAAAGTAAAAATAGAAAGAAAGATAGAGTTATTCGATAAATGTAAAAAAATACAAATAAAATAAAAAAAGAGAAAAAATGGTGTTACTTAAAAACTAATGTGTAAATTTCAACGGTTGAAGTTGAGTTATTTGTTTAATTTGGTGGACCAAATATTTACTTAAGTCTCAGGTTCGATCTTCTATCCATAATTATTGGACTCTCTATCGTTAATTTTCCTATATAAACTATTATGTATATAAAATGGAATATTCAGTAAAAATTAAAAATATAATTTTTAAAACCTTTGAGATGGAATAGAAAATTAGAATCTACATTTTTAAAAAAAATCAAAATGGCAACATTTTAAAATATAGGAATTAAATAAAAGTAAATAAAAAATGTGGACCAAAAAGTTTTTTTTTGCTTTTTGATTCCTTGGTTTTCGTCGTTTTCCGTTAGGTGGGACTACGCCGTTGAGTTAACGGCGTCGCTGTCCACGAGCTTTAATTTAAATTCATTATATATATATATATATATAATGCCTCTGGGCGTCAATCCCGATTTATTTTTCAAATATTTTCGGCAATCCCAACTTGTCCAAAATTCTTATTTTAAATTTTAAATAATAATAATTATTAATAATATTATTATTATTTTCTGGAGTTCAATTTTTTTATTGCCTCCAAGCTGTAAGCCACAACATTACAATTTTCAAAACTAATTTTGTATTTTAGGTAAATAAAAATCACTTTTACATTTGATAATATAACAATTTAATCCCAAATATTACCATCTATCATATTTTATTATATTTATTAATATTTTGAGAGAATTTTTTTTTATTTAAATTAATTTTTTTTAATATTCGTCCTTTATTTTTGTTTTTGTTAATTTTTTGTGGAGGGAGAGGATGCTGGTGGGAGGGGTGGGATAGTCACGTGACTGTCAACCCCTTCTTCCTTTCCTTTTTGTAATTCTTTTAAGCTTAAAGTTTAAGCCTAAAAAAAGGTAATTTTTTTTTGTATTTTTAATATTAATATATATATATATATTATTTTTATCCACAATGACACACCTCCATGTGCATATCTTGAATTAACTAACGCATATATAATAAATAATCAACTAAACTACCTTATAAAACTTTTAAGACAATGTTTTCTAAAAAAAGTTTCCCTTTAAAAAATATATATTATATAGTTACTACAAGCATGGATGAACATATAATATAATCATTCATTTCGGGCTTGTTTTATTATATATTTAGTTATTAAATAATTATTTTTACTAATATCTTTCTTCGTCGTTGAAAAATAATGATCTGTAATGGATGTGGAGTTATGTAATGAACAAAAAAAAAATCAAACTAAGGTTTTCAAGAAGTTAATGTTAATTATTAATATAATTATGGTACCATTCGACATAACATGAAAGGGTTTTAGGTTGTTGATTAGTTTTAGTCAATTTGATTTAACATGAGAACAACCTCCTAATGTGTTTGAATTAATTTTCCTAATGACAATTTATCTCCATACTTATCTTCAACAACCATATTGATTACATTATTAATTTTTTAATTAAAATATAACTTGATCAAATGTTTTTTTTAATCATTATATAATATAATAATTAATCTCACAATATTAAGGGTATCTACGACTAAAGTGAATTTAGTGTAATGGTAATGGACGGTGCACTCTAACCCTAATATGATCTAATCCTCGCTTCTACTAAAACTTTCTAACATGTTTTTTTCCGAGCCTCCTCTCCCACCATAACTTAGACATGTGATGAACATGTTTGGTTAGTGTTTTTCAAACAAAAAAGAAACAGGAAACATAAACAAAAACTAGAAAACACCATCAAAATAAGGCACTGCAAATTCTTTTAAGTTACCTTTTATGAACAAACATATTGGAAAGAAGTGAAATTCTTAAGGTTATTTATAGTAATTTAATTTGATTTTAATAAATAAAAAAATATGAAATATGATTAAGTTGATATAAATGCAATAGTTGGTGACCCAATTCCATCTCCCCTGTCTTCTCCATCATTTCTTTCTTTCTTTGTTTTCTTATTTCATCCAAACCCACACTTAAGGCAGGGATTTGACATTATTGCTTTTATAGCTTCTAATGAAAATCTCAATTTCTCATATTTAAACAATTGTCAAAAGGATTGTAATGGTTTTGCCCTTGATCTCGTCCGCCTTCCGTCGCATTTGCATCCAACTCACTCTCCTTTAGTTTGGTTTCAATTTTTGTCTGAAGTGACGTGCGTAAGAGATTTTTGCATTGGTGTAGTGTTGAGCCTATTGACAGAGAGCTAGAGTCCAAATAAGAGATGAGTGAGAATAGAAGAGTAAAGTTATTTAATATTAATTTTTCAATTTTAGATATCACATCAAAATTAAAAATAACAATAAGGGACCAAAAATATCATTTCAGAAATTAAACGAACCTATAGGTAAAAAATCAGAGACCAAAAAGGTCATTTTCCCAAAGTTTAAAAGAAGCAATAGAAAAGAAATAATAATAGATGAATGGAAGGGGGTAGCATAAAACACGGACATTCTGAAGGGATCCGTTTAGGGATCAGTTAACAAATATTAAACTTTAAAAGGGTACCAGCGCAGAATCCGCAAGATGCACGTGATCTTTTCCACACCCTCTGCCTCACGTGGCCAACTCACTATTTTTGGGACCCACTTTCTTTGTTTTTTTTTTTCTTTCTTTCTTTTTTGCTGCCCATACTTTTATTTCTCCTTCTTTTAAAAATAAAAAAAATAATTATAAATAAAAAAAAATCGATTTGGATGGATGCCGTCCGTATATATTTAATAAAAGGTATAAATAAGTAAATTAATATAAAAGTAAAAGAAAAGGGATAATTAATTAATATAGTTTGGAGAAAAGCTTTTTTTTCTATTTTTTTAATGCTTTTGTGGGGTAATAATTAATAATTAATAATTAATGGTTATAAAAAAGAAATAAAAAAAAATGGGAGAGAGAGGTGCGGAGATGTGATAGGGCAATTAGGGCTGTGACAAATGATGAAGTGACAGCACCCAACACGGAAATGGTAGTTCAGTTTGAAGGCACGTGATAAGGCAGTTGGGTCACGTGTGTCCCCATCCCTGCCTGCCCGCCTCCTTCCCCCACGTGCTCCCATTCCCCTAAACCCTAACACACCCTTTTCTTCTCCTGACACGTCTCACGTGTGTTGTGGGACCCATATATATATATATAAAAATAAACTCACAAACCATACGGCCTCTTTCATCTATGTTAGTGGATCAATTAGACACAATAACTTGAAATACAAAATTAATAATTAATGATATTAATAATTATTTACAAATAAAATTTCAAAAGTGTAAACAGAAATACAAGAGTACCAAAAAGACGATGTCCATATCCATGTCCATCTCCATCTGACGTTCTCGAAAGTCACGTGTTCTTGTCGTAACCGCTTTTCTGAGTGCTTTCACAGAGAGTCCACAAAAGCACTTTCACATCACCCCTTCCATTTTGGTCCCCTCTTCTTAATTTCATCAACGCTCTTGCTTCTCTAATCTGTTCTCTCCTAACTCTTATGGTTAATAATAATACACATTATTTATTAGTTTCTTTCCAGCTTAAGAAGAGGAACCCACCATTAGTTTTTCTAACATAATGGCATTAACTACATCTTTCACAAACCCCATGAAGCATTCCCTGCAAGAATCCGGCATCAGAGTCGACCTGTGAAGCTCCCTGATTTCTTCTTCTGAGTGTCTGCAAACCGAGCACGATAAGTATTGTTTGGTGGGTTTTGGTGGGGGTTCTAAACCACATCCTGCCATGATTGTGTGTGTTGCTAGCCTTGCCACTTCCTTGTACCTTTCATATCCTGCATAAATCTTATCTAATTATTACTCCACTTAATTGTTATAAGATAATTGCATATCAAATTAATGGTAATGGGATTAGAGAGAATGTGACGTAGTACCCAAATTTTTGTCTTGGCTTAGGAGTTTTAGATTGATTTTGACCAGTGTTCGTATCTCACTTTTGGCATCGTGATCATTGCCAGCCTCACGAGCAGGATGGCGTTTATTCAAGACTTGTGTCATTGTGGAGGATGATGAAACTTCATCCACTATTTTGTCTGATGGCTTTCTTCTATTTTCATAGTGGAAATCACCTCCACAAGTCTGGACCATTTTACCCAAGGGGGATTCTCCATTACTGGATGAATTGGTAGGAAAAAAGTCATCAGAAGCTTTATTCTTCTTACTTGCTACAGGACGACACAATTGCTTATCCAACTCGAGCAATCTTTGCTTTCCCATTTCCTTCTTATGCTTGCCTGGCTCATCTGGCATCTTGATTTTGTACTGTTGACCTTTAGCTGTGTGAGAATTTTTTGTTTTTGTGGTTATTTGTCTACTAACAGGATGTCTCAAGGTTTGATCTCCCTCACGTATAGCCTTTGCCTTTGCAATTTCCATCATTCGCCATGCCTTCTCAACATCATAAGAGTTTCCGTTACACTCAGGTCCGGTGGTTGCCTGCAAGCTAATGGCTTGAGGTTGATCTGTTCGGTTGTTTAGTTCAGCACCACCAGTATCTCGTTTGGAACTGTTGCCACAATATGTCGATGAGCTGCTAGCAGGAAAGTTCAGTGAACCCCTTCGTACAGCACCCCAACTATCACGTAATGCCCTTATATAGCTATGGATGTTGCGACATCGATGTAATGTTCTTGCACTTGTTCTCGCAGCTTTACCACCACGACTAGGCAGTGATTTCTGGGCCACACTGCTTCTAGAATTGGGGACAATAGAAGGTGGCTCACGATTTGAATGTAAAAGAGCTCCTCTGCGAGTTATGCCAACTGTTTGAGCACTTGATTCTTTTACTATATCAGAAATGGCAATGTGTGGTTCAACTGTAGTTGTTTGATTTTGATCGTTGAAAGTAGTATCCAATTCAGTATCAGTATGTTGAGCTCTGGAGATGGTGCAGTCATGGCAAAACCAATCACCTTCGGGTACATTAGCACCAAGGCCGACACAAAAAGTATGAGCCGCAGAATCACAGAGATCACAGAGTAACATGAGACCTTCATCTTCCATTCCCTTGCACACAGAGCAACACGTTTCTGCATATGGATCCCTAATCCTAGCATTTCCAGAAGCAGAGTGATCCTGTAACCAGGAAAGTTAGAAGCTTGTGAAACTATGTGGATTTCTACACCCAAGTTGAACTATGTCTTTGAAAATCAAGTTTATAAACACTACTTCTACTAGATTATACTTCTTTTAGATGGTTTAAGAACTAAAGAAGAATTCAAATCTGTGTTATTAAAGAACGTGAAATCTGACCAGACAAACTTGTGATGAACAAGTATAACAAACAGAAAACTAAAATTGAAATGGTTATCCTGATGAACAGGCATAACAAACACTAAAATTGAAATGGTTATCAAACAAGGTTTTTGATAGATGCATGTTCAAGTTTCGGGGACGATGAACTCGAGAGACTGAAATATTTCTGGAAAGGATTAATATAGATGCTTATAATTCTTAATCATTTAAAGACGTCTGCCATTGCTATTCGAACAAGTAGATGGCAGAAGAAAGAGTACCGGATGTGGTAGAGACTGCAAAAGTATATCTAGTTTGACCATAACCTGAAAACCAAGCAAGTGCCCACAAATTTTCGACATAGTTCAATACAGTCAAACGTAATTATATGAAAATTTGTTCCAAAAACTACGAGTTTCAACAGAAATGGAAGAATTTTCCTAGCAGAGAGTTCCACATTGCATTATTCAAACTAAAATCAGACTGATACTTGCATGCAAGAATATTGGCAATGGCATCACTTCCAAAACGAAAATTTAGCAAATTCCAAACAAAAATCGCATCCCTTAAACCCTAGAAAAGCAAAATGTCAATCTTCGAATTCACAAACAAGCAGTAAAACGCCAATTAGAGTTCCTAACCTGATTCCGCATTGGAATATTAACAATTCGTTCACGGATGTGACAGGGATCCTTCGCAATTCTATGAACAACAGTGAACCTGCCCTTACAAGCAGGGCATCTAGATTCAATCCTCGCCCACTCCATGATGCAGACGAAGCAAAAATAATGGTCACAGGAATCAAGCTTGCCTCTCTCCGCTTTTCCGTCATCGGAAAAGCAAATAACACAAATAGAAGAAAAATTATCGTCAATCAGAAGCTGATTTTCTTCAAATCCACCTTCTGGAAATTCGTTTTCGGCCCCGGGTTTGGCACCCAAGGAAGGACAAGAAATTAGGGCTTTTAAGCGATCTTCTGGGGAGGAGGAGTTAGTTGAATCGTCCGCCATCGTCGATGAGTGACAGAGTGGCCGGACCGGCGAAATAGTTCAGACGGGATCGTCGATGAACGTCGACGAACAGTACTTGTGCAAAGGGGCCGCCGTTCTCGTTCTCGATATTTTATTGTCCGTTTCTCCAAAAGAATAAAATAAATGAAAAAATAAAATAAAATAAATTTGTGAGGGTGAGAAATTAGAAAATGAATCCAATTTATTATTTTGTTTAAAACTTCTAAAAAAAAGGACCCTCCAATTTAGTCATGCTAGTTCGACGTTAGAAGTGATCGCTGCAAATGATTAACAAAGGTAGTCGTCCTAGATGATCATCATCGAAGGTGGTTGTTGAAGTATGTCACCAAAGTGAGGTAGCAATAGTTGACAATGGTTTGGTTCTTGCCGAGATATGGTCGTTGGAACATGAAACCAACGATGATAATCACCAAAGTTGGTCGCTAGTGGTAGTGATAGGTGAAATATTAACTTCTAGTTCGTTGGATTAAATTTTGGACTGCCTTTTGTTTTAGGATTAAGCAGTATTAACTTCACATTGCGGTGAACTTAGAGTATGTTACAATTCACACTTGGTGATCATTGTTCAATAGTTTAGCTTTTATGGAGATTGTCTCAACGTTACTTAGCCTCTACCTCAACATCCTTTAGGTTAGGCCCTAAACACGTGTCATTCGGTGATTAAGACATTGTAAGTTTGAATTTGTCCAACAACATGAGAGTCCAACTACATTGCATTGCCAGAATCCATGTTGTATATTTGAAAGAGGTTGACCTCCTTGCTTCTCATATGTGAAGCAAATCAAACCCATTTTCAGACAGATTTGATAAAAAAAACAAAACGAGAGTTGCTAGGAAAGCCAAGGAGAATCTATGGGAAATTGGAAACGTCGAAGTCAGCTGTGCCTTATAAATAGGAAGATGAGGAGATAACGGGCGAAAAAGAT
>JBBPDJ010000004.1:14569977-14605909 GCA_037974625.1 Cucumis cinereus | reverse complement strand
GTAAATCATCGCACCTACGGTCTTTCCAATTGGGAGAGAAGAACATGATTCCTTTTCGGGAGCGATTCATCCTTTCCCTATGTTAAATTGTCATTTTGATCCATGTAATTCAAGTTTTGTTTCATTTCGATTCCAATACTAACAATTTTCAATTTTAATCTTTACACCTTCAAGTAATCTTAGAATTAGTCCATATACTTTTATATAAATGTTAAATATAGTATTTCAAATTATTATATTTGGTTGAAATTGGTTAATTAATATTAATAATTTCCATGTAATAACAATAGTAGTTTAATCCCATAAGAAAAATGGATTGGAAATGAGAAATATTAAAATAGAAATATGTTGGTGGTAATGGATGAGCCCATGTGAAGGTGCTTGCTAAAGGAGAAACACCCATTTTTGTTTTGGAACAAATCCCAAAGTTAAAAAGATCAGTTTTTTTTTTATAAATTAAAAATACTCAACTAATAGAGTATTTAAATTTAACATACAAAAATAAAAATTACAATACTTCAACTAATGTTGGTCTTAATTTAACTCCTCACCCTCAAATCATACATTAATTTAATTTTTAGAATTCTCATTATTTTAAATATATATATATATATAGATGACTAATACTACAGTCATGTTAATCCGTCGGGATTAATTTTTAACAAAACTAATTAAATAATACTAATAATAACTTTCGTAGAAAAATAGGTAAATATGTTTTTAAAATTTATAGTAAAATTTTTATGAAATAAAAACTACATTTTTTTATTATTAATTTTATAAAATATACAAAAAAAAAAAAAAATTTAACAAAGTATAAAATACGATATTTTGAATCCGTTGTTTTTTGTATCCATTATATATCATTAAATAATAATAATAAATGTAATAGGTGGACAAAGTAAAGTTAAACAAATTAAATTTGTTATGGAAAAGTAAAAAAGTAAAAAGTAAATAACAACCTTTGAAATTGAAAGTTGGTCAAATTACAATTTACCACAATTACCGACACCCCTCTAAGAAGACGTGCTGACCCAATGTTCTTTTTTTTTTCTTATATATATAATATAATATAATATAAAAGAAATTAAAACTAAGTTAAAAATAATAATAATAATTATTATTATTATATGAAAAATAATTTTTTATTTTCTTTTTGAAACACAAATTCTCACTTTTTTTCGGTCTCTCCGACATCCGCCAATGCATTGTAATCTACGACCAAACGTGTCTTTGATTAATATAATCATATTCTCATTTGATATTTAAATCTTTTTAATATTCTTTTATTTTTAAACTTTATGCAAAAAAATATTTAACTTTTAATCTAAACTTTCAATTTAATTCTTACATTAACTATAGTAAATTTTTACCTTTTTTCAAGTAGTTTTAAAAAACTAATTGAAAATAAAAATCGTATGTATGCAATAACATAATACATTATATGAAGGATAATAATTTGAATCTTCGGCCTCACGATGAATTATATGACAATTGCTATTGAGCTATTTGAAAAGTAAGTTTAATAACATTTTGAGTGTTTATTATAAATATATTAAACAACCGTTTTGGTCCATCAACTTTGAGGTTTGTTTAATTATAGTCTATATACTTTCAATAAACCTCAAATTTAATCTCTCGTAGCTTTACTTATATTGAAATTAGTCAAATAATAGATATAATTAAAAATATTATTATATTAATTAGAAGATTAATTAGAAGGTTAAGGTTCCTAAAAATATTGGAGTTATTTTCCACATTTCAAGAGGGTTTGTTGTCCCCCTTCACATCTCCCCAAACATAAAACCCATCAAATTACAAACCCTAAAATTTCAAAGGTTTTTGAAGGTTTATGGGTTTGTTGTCTATATATATATATATATATATATATATATATATATATATATATATATATATAATCTTTAGCTTTGACAATTTTCTCACTCACACATGCAATAAACAACCAAACTCCAACCACATTCTCTTCTTTAATCTTCTCAATGCAAAACCAAACAAAACAAAGATATTTGTTTTAACCTAAGTTTTGACTTCCAAACACACTGTCTTTTTAGTTTTGTCTCTATAAATTACACTCCTCTTCTCATTTCAAATGCTTCCCCCTCTCTTCCCCATATCTCTATTTTTGTTCACTACTCATGGCTTCTACAAGGATTCTCATCTTTTTCTTCGCTTTCGTTTCTCTACGAGGTAATCAAATAACAACGTAGATCATGTACGATTTCATTTAATAACATCGGTTTATAAATGTCGTATGTCGTCGATCGTCTTTTATCTAAGTTTGTTGATATCGATTACTTTTGTTAAATCTTTGCATCACTCAAAAACTTGAGCTCGTGAGTTATGTTAAATTTAGTTATTATATCACCGTATTAACATTCTCACTCACTTGTCGAATCAACTTGAAAATTTGTAGAAGGATCCAAGAAGTAAAAGTGTACACATTTTAGCTTTTTGCTCCTATGTAACAATGTTAAATCGTCGTACTTAAAATTTATGCGTAGGTGGAGTTGCTGATGGAAGAAGCTATCCGGTTTCAACTCAAGTGGGTAAAGAAATGTCAAAAGATATAATGAAAGAAATGGAAAGAATAATGGTGAAAGAGCAAGATGGTTGTCATTCTTTTCCAAGTACAACTGACTCGTTTGATAATCTTTATCAAAAAAAGAAGGAAATTTTGAATGTAAGGTACAAATGGATTAACAAAAGAGATAAACGTCATGGTCGACATCTACTTAACGACGAAGGTTCGAGATTTATAGCTTTTAATGCGGATTATTTTGTTGCTAAACCTCATCCTCCAAAGAATAATGGAGGAAAATATCTCTAAACTATTTGTTTATTATTTTTTAGTAGAAAATTGTTTCATATGATAGATAATTTCTAGATTTTTTTTCATGTTTTTATTCCTTGTAAGAATCTTAGTAGAAATAAATGCTGAATCATTTAATAACACAATTTCTTTACTAAATCTTTTCAACTATATACAATATATATAGTTTGCTTCAATTTAAAGATGCAAAAGCGAACTTATATTTACAGTTTTTTAAAAATGTTGCTATACATTCCGATTATTATCCCTAAAGTTGTTATCTATTTTAATTACCCTTAATCTTAATCAATATTAATCAAAATATAAATTAGTTATTACTTTCAAGAGTTAATTTTCCATTAGTTTTTTAGAAAAAAAAAAACCAAAAGGAAAACTAACTATTTGCCATACATAAATCATTACATGATTTTGGAAAATCCCCTAGTAGAAAAAAACACATCTAAGCCTCATCATCCTTTTACAAAAATAAGTTTTACCCTAAACCCCCATTTAACTATGGCTTTTAAGAGTCACTAATACGTACTTTATACCAATTGAATATTTAATCTTACTATAACGGGTCTAAATTTACCTTATAGTTTGATTGAAATTAAAACGCATGTATTACCTTATTTAAGTTAGAAGGCCATCGACATTAATAACCGTGGGCTATATAGTTCCTTTCTTCTTTCATTTTCCCTTATTATTATCATTACTATTATATTAGGATTTATATATCACTCAATCATAATTAACATGTACTCTTTTATAAGATTAATAAGATTCAAATGATGTTCATATCTCCCACTTAATTGCTATAAGTATATTTAAGAATTCAAACAACAACTATAACATATATATATGTATATAAAAATTTAGGGTTGTTTAATAAATAATATCTATGTGATGATGATCTTCCCCTTTTGAAAGTTTTAAGGAGGAATAAAATAGCTAGGGAAGAGAAGCATCTTGTCCTTTGTCAAGTCAACTGTTAAAGATCAGCAGGAAATATATATATATATTTTTTTAAAAAAAAGAATCTGAAACCCATTGAAAAGAAATAACAATGATAAAAGAAAAGTTAATTAATTATATATCCTGATGGGATGATTTAGATTTAAAAAAGTAGCTAAGCTACTGATGATGAACAGTACACATATATGATATTTGTTGATCTTCTTCTGCTGCTTCTTCTTCTTCTTCTTCTTCTTCTTCTTCTTCTTCTTCATGCATGGTAAATTAAAGTGTTATATATATATATATATATATATAGCTAGGAGGAATTTGGTTCAGCTCTTCGATTATTTTTGATAATGGAGTTCCCAAAAGCATCTTCACAGTTTCTCAATGGCGTCAAGAAATCAGTTAGAATAATTTGAAGTGATGATACTTTTCGTTTTAGCTCTGCATTCTCATGCAAGATTTGTTGGTTGCATTCCACCACTTGTATCAACTTCTCCGATAACTGTCGATTCGAAACCTCCAATTGTCCCACCTGACAGCTAAAACGTTCTTATTAGATTTTCATCCACATCTCTGTATTTAACCACGTCTTATAACAAGTATACAAAGAAGACAAATTAGGGCAATTGAAATAACCATCCATGAAGTGTGTCGGTGATAGTTTCCATTGTATAACCCTCAAACTTATACAAAGTGTTAAAACTAGACTCTCAAATTCATACACAATTGTTACAATTTCTACAAGTTTCATAAGTTTGAGGGTTTGATTTTTATATAATTGAAAGTTTGAGGGTATGATTGCAATCACCACCATATTGTAGGGAGTGGTTTTTGCAATTTGTCCAAAAAAAGAATTATATGTAGAGATTTGAAAATCTTGCCTGGTATTGTAACTCTTCGATTTGTTTCTTCTTTCTCATCCTTGACCTTCTTGCAGATTCCCGATTTGATATCATTCTTCTTAGCTTCCTCTCAGCCATTACAGTGAGATGATGATGACGGTGAACGTCGAGAACTTCAACGACATCCAAAACGTTGTCGTTGCTATAACAAGAGGCGGAATTGGGGGAGGAAAAGACATTACAATTGTTGTTGTTGGTAGGGGTGTGGGTAGTAGTGATCATAGTAGGGAACACAATTTCTGTGTGGAAATTACCACAAGAACCATTTGATTCATCTTCATGGTCATTATTATCACCTTCTCTTCTCATCATCCTATTTGCTTCCATCATCAAATGTGAAGAACAATGCCTTCTCAAGCTTCCATTAAATGGATTTTCACCAAATCCCAAATCTTCATTCATCTCCATTATTGAGAGAGAGAGAGAGAGTGAAAGATTAAAAAAGAAAGAAAAAAAATTAATAAAAAGATGGATGGATGGTTATAAAATGAGAAGCTTTTGTTTTGATTTTGAAGGCCCTTCTTCATTTGCTTTAAGAGAAGAAGAAAAGGGACCATTAGGGAAAATTAAAGAGGTAGATGGGTAGCCACTTAAGGTAAAAAATTAATAGACTTGTAAAAAAAAGTGTTTTTTCCTAATGGACAATTTCTTTTTTCACTCTCGAAATATAGTGGTAGGCTCGTAGCTACAGTTTACTCCTTTAAACTGTCAATGGTAAAAGTTGACCACTCAAACTTATATAACAGTCATGGCAATTGGACTCTCAAACGATAATAATTGAAACAATCACTACAAGAATTTTTACCTGTTTCGATATTTTTTTACCTGATGCATATATTTTATTGGCACATAGACGTATTTTGACACTTATTATAATTATGTAAGTCTGATGGTCAAATTTTAACATTTTGAAAATATAATTGCAGCTACCACTATACTTTAGAAGTTGAATTTTGCAATTTGTCTGTCTTATTTACAATATGCTATTTAGATATATATCCTTGTAATGTACCAAAAATTTGGAATAATTTTCCAATATATATTTGCATGGGCTTTTCACTTCTAAAATGCACATTAACCAAATAATTATTCTAAATGTTTTTTTTATAAAAAAAATAAATAAATAAAAATAGGGAGGATTGCTTAGAACATTATTTCTTCTACCTCTCATGTCTATATCACCCCAATTTAATTTTTTATTATTATTTTATATTTTTGATATTGACATATGCCAATATTCCTACCAAAACCATATGCAAATCCTAAATGATAATGTTTTTCCTTCTCATTTATTTATTTATTTCCATCAAATCTCTAAATAAATTAAATAAGCATATGCCATAATCTTTTCTTTTTCAATCTCCCACCCACTATGCCACATCTTTGATTCATTTAAGGAAACTTTGTAATTTTTTTTTAAAAAAAATTAAATTCTCATTATGGTGTTATTGGAGAAAGTGTTAGTGCTTTAATTAAAATCCAATTTTAGTATTAATAAGCATTTTTTAGGGATTGAGATTGATTAATTATTAAATTAATAACTTATTTGGAAAAATTGCTCTTTTGTCCTTATAATAAAGCTTTTTAATTAACTATGTGGTTGCTTCCAACTCAGACCCATGTTTGCAAATTTAAACATTTCTTGTCCTTAGGCTTATTCTAAGCTAGCTTCCATTATGATATGGCCCCCCTAACATTTATTATTATTATTATTTTAAACAATATGTCTCCATAAAAATAAACCTAAACTTTATATTTAGCTAATTAATGGACCCTTTGTTGTTATGTTTATGGCAAAAACTTGGTTTAAGAAGCAATATTATTTCTTTAATTAATCACTTCAATGTAAAAGCTTTGCTCATTAAGTGGGTGTTCTTCAATGTAAACCATTGGACTTTTATATTGTGTATATATGTTTTATTTAGTTGTTTATCGTTTGTGAAAATTAGTGTATATATTTAGTATAAAGTGTGAATTGATTAGTAAATTTATATATTTTAGACTATTCTAGTTTCTTTTTTTTTTTTTTTAAATAAAAATGATTTATGTAGAGGATCGAAAAGTCAAACCGTACGTATCAATATATGCTTGCTTGTTCGTAACTTCATCTTATTTGTTTGATTGAAAGGTCGCTTAGAAATTCGTCTGAATATTGTTTTTAAATGAAAAGGGTTTAGATAACGTTATTTCACACTTCTAAATTTATTTGTTTTTTTAATCTACTTTTTATTAACGTTTTCAAAAACCAAACTAAATTTAAAAAATTTAGAAAATATAAACCTCGTTTGGTAACTATTTTGTCTTTTAGTTTTTTAAAATTAAGCCTATAAACACTCCTTCTACCTTCAACTTTCTTCATTTATTATCGATATTCTTTAAAAAAAATCACGTCAAAATTTGAAGAAAAAAAAAAGTAGCTTTCAAAAAATTGTTTTTGTTATTTGAAATTTGGTTAAGAATTCAATCATTACATTTAAGAGAAATGCAAATCATTGTAAGATAGGAAGAGAAAATATGTTTAATTCAAATATTAATTTAATTATATGAAAAAAATAATATTAAATAATTCCCTAATGTGATATAATTATAATGTCAAGTGATGTATATATATATATATATATATATATACCACTAAGATGGACAAAACTTATACTAAATTAATTAAATCCATATGATTAAATATTAAATAATAATAATTGATGTTATTTAACTAATTAATCTCATAAAGGATTTACACAAAATATATGAACGAATTTTAGAGTAAATTCGCCTAAACCCTAATTTTAGACTTATTTTTCTTCCTAAACGAAATTAAAGTAGAAAAAAAATAGAATATTTATTTTTCTGAATTTTTGAGTATATTCTCATAAAACATAAAAAAAGCTAAACCAATGGAATCAAACCTAACAAATTTGTTAATTAATTTATTTTATTTTTAAGAAAAAATTATTCTTTTTCCACTAAGAAAATAATTAATGGGTGTGGTTGGGGGAAGATAAAATCTCATCTCACCCTATATGTCCATTAAAGGTATTTAAAATTCGATTTCTACCAAAATTACACAAAATATGAACCAATTAAAAACAATACCCTTTAATCTTAATTAGTAAAATAAATCAAAAACTTAATCATATTAATTAAGAATAATGCTATAAACAACCATTATTGGTATATATAAATGCTTCATCTACTTATTGTCAAATCTTATTGACCCAATAAAAGGAGAGATTATGACATTAAACTTATAGCTAAAATTTGAAGTTGCGTGTGATAATCAAATCAATATCATTTGATTATTGAAATTATTAAATTATTATTCATATGATTAGGAAGAAATTACCCGAAATGAAACGATTAATGATATAATTAGTATGAAATTGTTGAGACTTCCATATCTTATGTGTAATTTTTTTAGTAAAACACCTAAAATGGGATATTTCCAATGTTATACTTACTACAATTAATGTTTATATTGCTCTTATATTTGGATAATTATTTACTAGACTTTACCTATCAAGTAATTAATTTTATTTTTTTTATTTTAACTTAAATTTTGAGGTCATTTGAATTGATCGGAGAAATTATTGAACCTATATTTATTTATTGGACAAATTACAAAAAATAACTCGGTGGCAACATTAATTAAAACTTTCGGTTAAAATTGAACATTCAAACTTATTATAGTGGTAAAAATTATTGAACCTTAAAATAATGAAATTTAAACCCTCAAAAGATTTTTACAATTATTATAATTTCTACACTTAAATCTTTGAGTGTGTATAAGTAACTATTAGGTTGGTTTTTGCAAATTCCCCTAAGTTTAATTATTTAGAGAAATTGTCAAAAATAGATAAATAAATAAAATATTTATACTTTATAGAAAATCAAGTGTAATGAATTTTTTTTCTACTAAGTGTAAATAGTTTTTTTTTTTAAAAAAAAATTCCATTTATTATTTTTTTTTAAAAAAAGAAAGAAAACAGGTAAGTTATGAAATGGGCTTGGTTACAAGTAGATGGGCTTTGTAGTTTTCTAATATTGGGCCTGAAGACCAAGTTGAATGATGTTGCTAATTCCTTTTTTTTTTTTTTTTTGGAGAAATTTGTGGGAATAGCTGAATTTGAAAACATAGATTTTGGATTAAAGTTTCAATTTAACCTAAAATCCCAACAAAATCAAATTTGACGTTATAAATCAATTTTTTTTTTACATAACAAATTCTAATTCATCTATTAACATTGACCTCACTTTCATGTTAGGTTTATGAGATGGTGACTGGACTGATAAATACTCTATCTAAATAATTGCATTCATAAAGAAAGAAACTGATTTAGGTTTGAGTATGAAAATCTCAATTAAAAATTGTTTTAATTGTCAATTGAAATTACTAACCAATTATGATGTGGTACGTATTGATATCAATTGTAGAGATGTCACGAACAAAATCTGTCAAGGTGATGGTACATCCTTGCTTGATCAAATCTGTCAAGGTGGGTTTAAGACCCCCAAGACAAATCGGTTAAGACCAACACTTTTCATATGCTTGGCCTACCTTTTCACAACGGCTCGATATTGGAAAGAAGATACTTTGTGACTTGAACTATTGGTTGATGGTCTATTAAGTCGAGCCTAATTTCATCTATGCACCCGTGGTTTTGAACGATTAAGATAAGGGCAAAATTAGTTATGTATGATTTAAAATTTTAAAATAAGACTAAAAAATAAATCGTGATGAATATCTGCATTTTTTTTCTATATATTACCAATAAATTCGATATAAACTTGAGATCTTGATGAAAAAGCTCTTGAATTTTAGCTATGAATAATGAAGAACATAAAAAAAAAAGTTAATAAAAAAATACATTAATTTGAAATATTCATCATTAAATGAATATCAAACAAAATTAATCAATGAAAAAAAAAGAAAAGAAAATTCGAGAAGTGTGTAAAACAAAATTCATTATACAATTAATAATAAACCGTAAAAATATATTTTCTTTATGTAAAATACTTTGAAATTAGGAACATGTTTAAATATGATAAAAAAAAATTAAAACTATTTACAAAATATATAAAGATTTATAAATTATTTATAGTTTATTAATTTTCTTTTTCTTTTTTGCTATATTTTGTGATAGTTTTAACTTTTTTTTTTTGTTATACATAAAAATTTCTGTTAAAAGTAAATAAAGGATGGTAGACCATATAAAAGGTTAAAAATGTTTCAAAATATTGTTAAAATTTAATCGAAAGATATTATTAAATTTTAAGACCTTTATGAAATATAATTTTATAGTAGGCTAATACTCTTACTATTTTTTTAATTTATATTTTAGAAAATATCGCATATCTTACAAAATATAAGCTTCATTTGAACACCAAACCATATATTGGTCGGAAAGAGAGTTATTGACGCTAGTTGTAGAGATGATCATCGCTAAAATTGGAGCTTTATGAGAGGTAGTTTTTGTAGCATTTTGTCAGTGAAATTGGTTGTTGGAGGTATTCGTCAAAAATAGCCACACCGAATTTGGATGTCATATGTGGTCTCTGCTAAAATTGGCTGTGTCGGGTGATCTCCAAATGTGTTTGTCATAGTCTATCAATGGTAGGTGAAGTTTTTGAAGATATTTGAGAGAGATCAGTAAGTTTGGTTATTTAAAATTAATTTTACTCTAACAAAATGAGGTTAAAATAATTTTTACTGATAGTAATTATTTTAATGCAAATCTCAGCCGACTCCTGAATTTGGAGCTTAAATACTCATTCAGCCACAAAAACACACCCATTTAACCTTTTCTATAAAGATGAAATTGAAAACAATAAAATAACATCTAAATTATTAAATAAATAAAGCAAAAATAATCACTTTCCATCTTTCTTTTTTCAATAATATATTTTATTTTAATTCTCTTTTTTTTTTTTTTTTAAATTTGAAATCTCCAAATATTTTAATACTTTATAAAAATATATTTATATGTTTACTTTTCTGTCTTGTTTTTTTCTTATCAGATACCAATGGCAGACATGTTTTCTAGGATTTTGAAGTGATAGAGAAATTTGTTGCACTCTTTCTCCCAATTGTTGGCATAATAATAATAATAATAATAATAATAATAATAATAATAATAATAATAATAATAATGGTTTAAAAGATATAAATAGCTCAATTAGACTCAACTCAAAGTTGTAAAAAGGAACCAAATCTATATCGAATTAAAAAGCAACAATCTTAAAAATAGTAGTATATATAACAAAATTTTTAAAAATTACAAATATAACAAAATATATCAGAGTCTATTAATTATTATTTCTAAAATTGCTAGTAATTAATTTTTTTTGCCATTTTTTAGAATAATAATTTATTTTATATACGAGTTAAAAATATTTTTAGTACAGTTTAATAATTAGATCATGATTCTCTAAATGCAATACTTGAAATAGTATAGAATAGGTACGTAACGATAATCATTTGAGTGCATTCACTCAAAATTAAAATTATATATATATATTTTTTAAATGTCACACGGCAGCTAAAAGGTTACTATACTTTCATATATCTCACTTTAATTTTCTTTTGCCTATTTTACTCCTTTTAAAAATATATAATATATAATCTCCACTTTATACCAATTACTCCTACTTTAATCAGCAAAGAGTCACACTGTCTATACTACAAGTTATATTATTTATTTATTATTATTAATGTCAAGGGTGTTTTTATTTATTATTATTATTTTTTGCAAATAATATAATAATGTTCCACTTTTTATACTAAAATTTTGTTCAATGAAAGTCATATAAAGCCTTTGGAAGGACCAGCTAAAGAAAAGTAATTGTTTTACATGCCAAATTGTTTAATTAAATTGTTTTATACTTTCAATTAATTTTGGTTTTTCGCACCATATATTATATTATATTATATAAAAAAAGACTTAAACTCAATAATTCAAAATTAATATTCTTTTGTACTTGTAGTTTAATGTAAAGAAAAAGTAAAACATTAATATATTAAAACTATCTACTAATTTATTTTGAAGCACCGATTGAAGATTTGGAACTCAGTTTCAATTTATTATTATGAAAAATTAGATCACAACAATTTTTTTAGTTAATAAATGTGAAGATAGGGTCAAATTTTTAGCGTCGTCTATGTCAATTACTAAGCTTACTTTGACATATTACTTATTTTATGCGTGTAGTTACAAAATAAATAAGAAGAAAAAATGAGCAGTTGCGAATATAACACTTAAACCTATAACATTTACGTATATAACACAATGCAAAAGAATTTGTAAATATGACAAAATTTAGATTTAGTTCTTCAAATCTATTACTATTACTGACTATATCAGCCATAAAATAGATTTTATTATATTTGTAATTCTTTAAGAGTGTTGCTATATATTTAATTATTGTGTGTAAAAATATTGACAATTATTACTATTTTTTTTTAATATACATCATAGTAGTTCTATAAATGGACTCATGGAAGAGGTCTCCTTTTACGTTTATATTTGAGTGGGTCTAAAACAGAGAACTTTAACAAGAAGAAGAGAGTATCAGTAGTTTTGTTGTTGTTGAAAAAGAAGAAGGATGTGTTGTTGGGTTGGAAATTGCATTAGAAAGGCATGTAGGTTATGGGAATCATTAAAGGATGAAGAAGGTGGCGGGAGGAAACTGGCGATGGCAGCGGAGATGGTGGAGGAATGGAAGGAGATGATAGTAGCATTGTGTGTATCATCGGCAATAGGGATAGCAACAGTGTCTGTTCAAATAGAAACAAACAATAAACTTCCAAATACATTTCAGCTTCTATCCATGGTTGTGTTGCTTTGTTTTGGGTTTGTGGGTTTTGCAAAAATGACCAAACCCATTTTTTCAACACTTTCAAAGATATTGTATTGTGTGGGAGGGTTTTTGGGTGTTACAGCCTTTTTCATAGCCACTGCCATTCCATATGCTCCATATTTTCAAATCATTATCTTCATCTTTTGCCTCATCTTCATCCTCATCACCACCACTCACAACTCACCTTCTTCCTCCACTCCTCCCCTTTGACACATATCAACCTCTCAACCTCAATATAATTCATACAAAAGTAATTATTTGTTCGTATATATACACCCACCACAAGAAAAAAGGTAGTTTCTATCCAACGTCGTACAATGACGTCCGGAGTTAGTTGAGAAAAAACTTTTCGTATCGCTAACTCACCGTGTCGTCGAGAGTTGGGCGAGAACTTCTAATGCCTATCATACAACATCGGGAGATCCCCTGTAAAAACATATTTGAAAGTCTTAGATCTTATTTGCTCCAGCTCTAGTTTTTCATTCTCCATCTCCTTCACAACGCAACCGCAGCACACACACCAACCCCCGTCGGTTCGTCTCTTCCTCTGTCACCATCCCTAGCCCACCGCTGCTGCCCCCTCTATCAAATGCAAACAACTATTTCTCGACGGTTTCAAACGTTGAAAAAATATTATTGTTTTCTTGTAGTGACCTCTTCTTCCACTTAAATTAATGTGAGTGTTTAATATTAATTAGAGTAACACTAGTAGTACTCACCCTCATCAATGGTCGGTTTGATACAACCCAACTCTAAAAGGTATACGTCGAGTTCGACCTAGACTTAAAAAGCACTATTTGAAGTTGGACCCAAAATTGAAGCAACTTAGCTTATTGAATTAAAGTCGAGTAATGATTCAGGTGCAACCTAGAACTACACCTTATTACCATTTGTCCTTTTCTGTAAGATAGTAAAATAATCATAATTTAATATTAAAAATGGTAACCATATTATAATTTTTCATTGGATAATTGGCTTGTGCAGTCCAACTAACACCTAAGTTTTTTCGTTACAATTTGGGTTGAGTCTTGAATCGTGTTCAAGTCATTGCTTTTTTAAAATAGTCGTCCATATCTAATATAGGTCAACCTGGTCAACATTTAATTATAAGTGCTAAGCTAATCAAAGTTGAGTGTTAGGGTAGGAGCTTGTCAATGAGAGATTGAACAACACCCATGCATTCAACTACTTTTTGTCGCATGTCAAACTCTTCATTTTTGTTGTCTAGTTGTTGGTGTAGGTTATAAAAAGATAGCTAGTTGCACGTAGAAAACATTCAAATATTACTCCTCCTGAAATATATGGATCGTGATGATCACTTGCATTATAGCATATCATAAAATTTAGGTGAGGTTTTACAAATTTAGTTGATGAACCTTCATAATTATTCTGCTTCAATAATTGGTCTTCCATTTAAAAAGTCTAATAGCTAGGTTCTTAACCATTGAGATTTTACGTTCAAATAGAAAAAAAAATTCAATTTTATGTCTAATAGAATTCTAACAAATTTACTTTACAATTTACAAACGTACCTAACACAAAATTAAAAGTTTACAGTTCTATTAGTTAATTTTACACGCTTCAAATATACTAGCTCGTTAATTACCCACAAAATTAAAACTTAATAAACTTATTATACAACATTGACTTCAAGAAGAACCAAAAGGAAAAAACATATTATAATAAGGTGCCGCCATTGTGTATAATATTATTCTTAATTGAAACAAACTTTTTTTGTTTCCTTTCATTCTCCAAATATTTTGGATGATATTGTCTGTTTATGGAGATATATATTATGGTGGTTTTTCTTCTTAGGAAATGACTCATCCTTACCACTTTTTTTTAGAGTGGACAAAATTGCTTTTTCATCTTTTCTCTCTCTTTAATTCCTTTCATTTGGTCTACCACATGGATTATTTTTTTTTAATAACTGATTTTTAGAGAATCACATAGCTACATCTTGAAATTAAAAAGAATATGAATTCTAATACTAATTAAAAAAGAAGTTGAGATATATACTTTTTTTTTTTATTGAGAAACGACTTTGATTAAGAGATGATTGTAGTTCGAATATTTCACCTTTTAAAAGAAAAAATAAAATAAAATATTTTTGAAGAAGAAAAAGGCTGTCAATTCAACAATAATGTCTAGAAAAGAGCTAATATTATATATATTATCATATCAAAATACAAAAAAAAAATGTTTGGAACATAAGATAGCATTGCAATATATAATATGTAATGTAAGATATAATGAAAGGAAAAAACCTAACGACGTCGTTGCGAGATTTGACGCCGCGGAACGCTCAAGAAACTGAAATTGGGCCTTGATTTTGTTGGGCCGATAAAGCCCAATTAAACGTGTGGATGTCAAGATATTATTGGGCTAAAACGTGCGAGATATTTGCACGTGGGAGCTTTTTTCGTCTCCATCCTCACCTTAAACCCTAGTAATAAAGAAGAGACGAAGCCAAAAACCCAAGCAGACAGCAGTCTCCGTCGTCGTCAAAATCCCATTTCCTCCGGCAGTTCCATTTTCAATCCTCTTACGGAAGCAATGGGAAGTGATAGCGAGGCAGAGAAGTCGCATCAAAAAGACAGAGAAAAGGAGAAGAAGAAGCTGTTGGCTCTTGCTCCAATTGCCAAACCCCTCGCCGGCAAAAAACTCTGCAAGCGCACCCTCAAGCTCGTTCGCAAAGGTATACAATCTCGTTTACGTTTTTTTTTTTTCGAGTTTTGAAGATGTTTTTTATTATAGAGGAGGTTTGAGTTGGAATTAGTATGATTGTTTGCGTTGCCCTCGGTCGATGGATGAAACTGGTTGAATCTGGAAGCTATTTTTATTCTTGACAGATTTGGTTTTTGTATTAGATATGAACAAAATTCGTCTCTGTTCTTTCAGCTGCTGAGTATAAGTGCTTGAAGCGCGGAGTGAAGGAGGTTGTCAAAAGCATAAGGCGCGGCCAAAAAGGGTAACTTCTGCTATGAATTTTATCCTACTTTTTCGCTTACATGGATTAATTTGATGCTGAAGATAGAATAATGGCGAAGGAAGTAGGAATAATCGAACATTAATATAATTCCAATAGACTTTCATATTCATTGTCATCATTTTGGGATGGATTGAAATCAAAACAAGCTTTTGGGACATCTATACATGTAATGTAATACATGAAATTCCTTCTACTGTATGGTATTTTGAATTGCTTTCTATTCCCCTTTCATCTTTTGTCCTCTGTAATGCAGATTGTGTGTAATAGCTGGAAACATTTCCCCCATTGACGTGATCACTCATGTTCCAATCTTATGTGAAGAATCAGATATTCGTTACGTATATGTTCCCTCCAAGGAAGTAAGTGATGACTAATGTTTCAATCTTCACAGG
This sequence comes from Cucumis cinereus, assembly GCA_037974625.1. Lineage (NCBI taxonomy): Eukaryota > Viridiplantae > Streptophyta > Magnoliopsida > Cucurbitales > Cucurbitaceae > Cucumis > Cucumis cinereus. Next base: position 14,589,979 of record JBBPDJ010000004.1, on the reverse strand, counting down.
AATGCTTTGATTGTTTGTTTATTTGTTGGTGTGTTATCTGAATAAGTTGAGAAATGAGATAAGTAATGGGTGCATATTTGTTCTTTACGTACTCTAAACTACTTGAGTTTGACATTGGTTCAACGTAGAGCATAATCAGGTGTAGGAGGTTGCAAAGCTTAACATCAAGTTCCTTAGGAGGATCCTTAGAACCTTTCTTAACCACAATTTTCCATGATTCTTCATTCTTGTGCAAATAATATGACAGATGTTAACCGTGTTTGTAATTTAGGATCTTGCCAATGCCGGGTCGACCAAGAGGCCAACATGTTGTGTGCTGGTGCAAACAAAGCCGAACAAAGGGGAGCTTGGATCAACTGAACAAGAGAAACTCAAAGCTGACTTTGACCAAGTTGTAGCTGAAGTATCAGAACTTACTAGCACTCTTTTTTGAAAAGTAAAGTTTGTTTTCTTTAGCTTCTCTCAAATGTACTTGTAGCCTTTCTCTTCAAACTGGTTAGTGTACTCTGTTTTACCTTCAAATTTGTTTGGTCTTATGCCATTTCGAGTGCAATCATCTCTCCCAATAGTAATATATATACAACTTATTCCACAAAACAAGTAAAAAAAAAGGGTCCAAATCATCTTGTGGTGAAGCAATCGACAGTATCCGGTGTGTACGGATCTTGTATTTCCATTAAGTTTCATTTTGTAGCTTTCGAGTAAAACTCGTAAACTAATCTTTTTTGTTCCGTTTAAGCCGTTTTAATCATGATAGATCAGACAGGTTTTCAAATCTTTATCTGTTCATCAAATTTCTGCATTTCTAGTAAGCCTTCTGTTTGTAGGAGATATCCCAAAATGATACCTTCCACGAATCCTAATAATTATTATTTAAATCTATTGCTTTTCTGAGATATCATGGATGGGAATCCAGTTTTATAGAAATGGTTTGATAAACAAATTGATTACAGTACATGTTTACTTTCTAATTTTTATTTTTCTTGTTTATTAAGATATTATTGATAAATTCTAATAATAATTAATTGATGATTTTTATTTATTTATTTCAATTAATATTTTAAACTTTCAATTTTAGCATTTGGAGATGAAATGTATGTGTTTTAAATGTCAAGAATCACATAAATACAAACTTTAAGTTCATAAATTGAATTTGCAGGATAACTATGGTATCAAAATTTTCATCGATATTTTTATTGATATTTATGTCTTATACGAAACATAAGAAAACATATTAACTTGTGTTTTTTATATTTTTTTAAATACAACCATTGGAAAGATAGTAATCAAATCTTTCATGTTAATTAGTGCTAAATAATTATTATAAAGAATCACTCTTTAGTGTATATATATAAAAAATGTCATTGAGAATATTTCTAATGATTTTACCATTTAATCTATCTTCATAAAAATTAAAAAGAAAATCTAATCTTTTTAGTTTGTTACAATACGTGGAGTAGGGACCGAACTTCAAATTGATAATATTGGTTGAAAAGAAGAAAATCTTGGGAAAAAAACGTATTAGAAAGGAAAAATCCTTTTTTGGTAAAAAAAAGCCGAAATGAATCCATATGTGAAGTAAAAAACTAGCGCGACACGCCACCAAACCTTTGCCTCCCACAGGTCAAACACCAAACCGCTAAGCAAATCCTCTTGACAAAAGCTTCAGCGCAAATGTATATAGTTTTAGTGTAACGTAAATCTCACTTTCAGTTCAGGTTCCTTTTCATTTTACATCCAATCAGGTCTGATTTCATTTGTTCTTAGATTCGAACAATTTGTTTTCAATCCCTTCCTCCCAATCTATATGCTTTCCTTTCCCTAAACGGGGAAATGGGTTGCTCCTTTTCTGGGTTGAATGCTCTCTACGACGCTGTCAATGGTGGTGGAGACATTTGGATCAACGAAAATCGCTTTAGGATCGTCAGGCAGCTGGGAGAAGGTGGCTTCGCCTTTGTGTTTTTGGTCAAAGAGGTTGTTTCCGACTCTTCTTCACCCGCTGCTGGCGGTCTCGCTAAGAAATTGAAGGACCCATCTCGTCTTTCCGGTTTGCCCCTTTTCCTTGATCTCTGTTTTTTAATTCCTTGTTGCGTTTTTCTGATCTGGGTCATTCTGAAATGAACTTAGAAATGCTTCAATTTGATAGTTTTGATCTGGGTCTTGAGTGTTTTTAGAATTTGACTGAAGATCTGGGTAATTTTTGCAGTCACTGGTCTCCAATTTCGTTTTTTGTTTTTTGTAGTTGGTTTTAAATTTATGCTTTCTGCTTGATGAATTTAATTATTCTGTAGGTGATGGAACTTATGCTTTGAAAAAGGTTCTAATTCAGAGCAGTGAACAATTGGAGCTGGTGAGGGAGGAGATACGTGTTTCGTCGCTTTTTAGTCATCCCAATCTACTTCCACTTCTTGACCATGCTATAATTGCTGTTAAGGTAGTAGATAAAGATGTTTTTTTCTATATCTGCTTTGAGTTAAAAGTAATCATATTGTTTTTTAGCTAGCAGTTTTGATGTTAGAAAAACATTAAGGAAGCTTTGCTTAATTTTGACTCTCATCTGAACATCAGCCTTTCATTGAAGATTATGTGAATGGATGGATTAATATATTTGGTCATCACATGAAATACCTTTATAAATGTGGATTTTTCCTTGGAGATTAGATGTCATTACAATGTTGCGTTGACTACAGAAACTGATTTATGATCATGAGTTTTTGAGTTAGTATTGACGATGACATTACTCTTAGGCTTCTGGTTCAAGTAATAATTTCTATGACTATCCTTAACCTTTCAAATGGTATTTCCATGACTGTGCATAATCTTTCTCCCCCTTCTTTCTTTTGTTATGGGGTAGTCATCTGAAGGATCTGTGAAACATGAAGCATACTTGTTATTTCCAGTTCACTTGGATGGAACATTATTGGACAATGCTCAGACAATGAAGGCTAAGAAAGAATTCTTTTCTACATTGGATGTTTTGGAGATATTTCGGCAGGTAATAACTATCTGTTATTGCTTTATAGTTTTCACCTTTGAGTTAGTTTACTTATGAATTTTTTTTTACTTATTTACTATGTCTATCTGTTGACAATGGAAATACTTTACGCTTAGTTTGTATCCTTGACTTAAATATGTAACGCTTGATGTGTATCCGTGACTTTAAATTGTTTTTCCTATCACATACCCCTAGCTAGCTGCAGACTTGCTGGTAATATAAGAAAACTATGGATAAATTTTATTTAAAATTCGTAGCCTTATGCTACCCATTCTTCTTCCCATTTTTTTCCCAAAAGGAGTAAAATTTTATATGCCGTAAATTGTGAATTTGCTCTAAATGATGTTGAAGTTACACTGGAAAGTTCCTAGTTTTCCTCATCACTGTTTTGGTTTTAAGTAAGGTATGCATAGATATCATAATTCTTCAAAATTTCATAAATTTTTTTAGAAAAAGTTCATTTTGAAATATTTCCTACTGCAGCTTTGTGCAGGGCTTAAGCATATGCATAGTAACGAACCTCCTTATGCACACAATGATGTGAAACCTGGTAATGTTCTTTTAACTCATAGAAAAGGGAAGTCACCTCTCGCAATATTGATGGATTTTGGTAGTGCTCGACCTGCTAGAAAAGAAATTCGTTCTCGTTCAGAGGCACTCCAATTGCAGGTTATTGATTGTTCTATCTTTTCATATACCAGTATCAGGATCTTCGTAACAATAACTTAGACAACAGAATATACACATGTACCTCCAAAATTACATAACCTTTAGCTGGATCATTTTAATCATGCTTGAAACATCTTCATTTAAACAACAAAACTATAATCTTAGAAGAATTGGTCCTTGTTTGTAGATCTAATATCACAACATTCTTGTTATATAAATATACAGTATAGTTCATTATGGTTAGGCTTTTTTAGTACAATTGGGGGTGGGGGGCTTCAAACCACAGAACTGGTGGTTAACACACTGATATGCCAATTAAGCTATACTCATTTTGACATTATGGTTAGGCCTTTGCAAGAGAACTAATAAAATCTTCAGCCATGATTACCAACTGTAAACTTTTCGTACTAAATTTGATGCACTCAACCTTATTTGCTCTGTAGGAATGGGCATCTGAGCATTGTTCAGCACCTTTCCGAGCACCGGAGCTGTGGGATTGTCCAAGCCATGCAGACATTGATGAGAGAACTGATATCTGGTCACTGGGATGTACTTTGTATGCAATAATGTGAGTAGTAATAATTTTCCTTGGTAATTATTGAAACCATATCAATCTTTCAGAAACTGTGATAGTATGTTCATACAATTATGAGAAAACAATGCATCATAAGTTTACAGCCAACCATGAAAAGGACCATTTAAATGTGGGTTAGCTTATTAAAAGGTAATAATCTGGGAGAAACTGAACCAAATGTCAATCTAGTTTGGTCAGATAAAAGCTTCACCTAATCGGTCAAAATATTCTACCATAATCCTTCATCTATTGGTATGGTTAATTATTTGGATCAAGTGCATCAAACTTCATCACATCATTAATATATAAACTAAACTTCACTGTTGATAGCTTGTAACTTTTCATAATTTCATTAATGGATATGCTGCAGGTATGGGTTATCTCCATTTGAGTATGCACTTGGAGAATCTGGTGGAAGCCTTCAATTAGCAATTGTAAATGCACAAATCAAATGGCCAGCAGGACCTAATCCTCCATATCCTGATGCTCTCCACCAGTTTATAAAATGGATGCTTCAGCCCCAGGCTGCAGTTCGACCTCGGATTGACGATATCGTTATTCATGTTGACAAGTTGATCGCAAAGTTTTCTAATTAGATAAACGGGGCATGAGACAGAAGTTGATATCTGTACACATTTTCGACAACTTTTGTGCCTCGGATCTTTATATGTCGGTTTAAGCAGCTACAATTTGTCTGTTGAGATTATTTTTCTCTATCGTCCAGGTGTAGCTGGGATCAATTCAAGTTTTTTATTTATTTTTTCCCCTTTTTGGCCATAAAAATTCTAGTTTGTAGAACAACCGTGGATTCTGTACATGGGTTCTGTACTTCCTGGAATTGTTGAATGTTTCATAGAGAGACCTAATATTGGTGCAAACTAAACTTTGATCTATCAATTTTTAATAGACACAAATTTAGGTAATTTAAGATTAGTTGGACACAAAAGTGTTTAATCGATTAACTAATAGTTAGACACAAATTTAATTTGGAAGTTAGGATTTTGTTTGTAGATTAAGGCCTATGGCCCAGAGGTAAAAATGAGACTTCGTCTCAGTAAGGGTTCAGTTCATGGTTGTCACTATTTTCTAACCGTTTCACACCCAATGTTTGTAGAATCAAGTGGGTTATTCTTTAAATTTTTTTGTGTACTCAATACTTTCTATTAAACAAATTATTACCAAAATATATAAATTGGTACCAATATATATCAAGCTCGGTAGTAGCAGTTTTGTATTGTTAGATGTCTAGAGAAAAACTAAAAAAGTTAATTTAAACGAAAGCTTACATATTATCGTGTATTTACCTCCCAACGTCTCTTAAGAGACTAAATTTTCTTAAGGTGTCTGTAGTAAAATTTAGGCCGAATTTAATTTAGGTTAAAAGTATATGGAACTGAATTGTGCAATTGAAAGTATAATAATAATAAAAAAGAATTCAATAGATAAATATTATTATTTAAAAATGGCGTCGCCCGGATTCGAACCGGAGACCTTCAGTGTGTTAGACTGACGTGATAACCAACTACACCACGACACCAGATTGGTAGCAAGACATAAAATTATATTACGCATACACTTTGCATGCACGCATAGGATACAGTGATACACCCAATCAAAACCCTCAATTTTATATGCTACTATTTTGCATGCATGGATGATCAACTATTTGTATTATATTAATAATTTTTCATAATTTTATTGTTTTCTATTATTATTATTATTATTATTATTATTATTATTATTATTATTTTGTTTTCTTAATTTTGTTAATGTAATTGTGTATATATAGTTAATGTGCGTTGTTGAAGATCCAGAAGGAAGAGACGAAGCTCTTTCCCTCTTCTTCGTCTTCTTCTAATCCTTTCATTCTCTGCAACCCAAAATCATTTCAATTTCAATCAAATTCACATTACCATTGATTCAAATATCACTGTTAAATTCAAACATATATACCAACAATGTGCCGTTTAAGCAATCTATTTTTGAGTCTCCTTAACAGCTGCACCTTAATCGTCAGCCTAGTCGCCATCCTTGCCGCCGTCCACGTCCGTAATCACGGCGGCACCGCTTGCCAGAAGTTTCTTCAGGATCCTATTCTCATCGTCGGAATCTTCTTCTTCGTCGTTTCCTTGCTCGGCTTGATTGGATCTTGCTGCCGCCTCAATTCCATCCTATATCTCTACCTGATTGTGATGTTCTTGTTGATTCTAGGGTTAATGGCGTTCACCATTTTCTCCTTATTGGTCACCAACAAAGGAATTGGACAGGCTGTTTCTGGAAGGGGATATAAGGAATATCGCCTTGGGGATTACTCGCATTGGCTTCAGAATTACGTCCTTAGTCATGATAATTGGCTTCACATTCGTAGTTGTTTGGTTGATGCGCCCATTTGCCAGAGCCTTGCTGATAATTTCCATGGAAAAGAGGTGGATTTCTTTAAGGAGAATCTCTCCCCGATACAGGTTTCTTCGCATTTGGATTTTGTTTATATAAAGAATTGCATGTTAATTTCTTCTTGATATAATTTCTTACCTATTGTTCTTGTTCTCGTTTCAACGAATCTGAAAATAACGATGGAATTATTTTGCAGTCTGGATGTTGCAAGCCGCCGTCGTACTGCGGGTTCGAATTCAAGAACGCCACATTCTGGACAGTTCCGAAAGCAGGGCCGGTGGTGGCGGACAGCGACTGCACCGCCTGGAGCAACAAACAGAACATTCTATGCTACGATTGCAAGTCCTGCAAGGGCGGAATTCTGGCCAACATCCGCAAGGAATGGAGGCATTTCGCCATTTTCAACTCTTGTGTTCTTGCAGTTATCACTATCATCTATTGCATAGGCTGCTGCGCCACAAGAAGCAACAATAAGCATAACAGATACTATGGCTATACTTAACTATTGTTTCATGCTTTGATTCCACGCTTCTGACTTGCTCAAAATGACTGTTTAAATGCTTAAAAATATTTTTTCTAAGCAGTGTCATTCGTCGTTAGGTCGTTTGTTTGTAGATTTATACGATGACAACGCAAATGCCTGAGTGATAGTGTTGTGAGTTAGATGTTTTGTATGAAAATGGGTTTGGATTTGTTAAGTTCCATGTCATGGTGATGTGTATGTTTTTGTGCATCACATATATATGTGGCCTGTTGTTCAGAATTTTTTGATTTGTCTGTAATGAAAGGCTATATACAGAAGTTGTGCAGCTGCTTGCTACATTCTTTCTCTTCTCTTTTTTTACTTTTTGTAAATAGTAATTATACCTGAATTCTTACCTAGTTTTGAATTATTCATGATTCTGGTTAGTGTAAAGAGGAAGAAATGGATATTAATATGAAGCTATTTCTACCTTTTTCATCAATTATACAACCTGCAAGCAGTAACTAAGGCAACATACAAAGACAAAATCAAATCAAGAATTACAGATTGATAATTTACAGATCCTATGGTACGTGGCAAGGGCCGACATGAACGGCCAAAATTTTAATCAGGAAGCAATTTTTGACCAGATGCAGATGTCAATGAAGTCGTCCCGAAACGTTTGGTTCCGGATGAGATGACTCGGGATGGCGAAAGGATCTCTGCGAATGAGAACTTGTATGTATCTGTTCCTAATCGACTCTGTAACCAACCTTTGCTACCTAAAAACCCATCAGTTACAATCCAGGAGTTCTTGAAGCCAAGGCTTGTTAGTGCTTTTGCAACTGCTTTTGCTGAGTCTGAGTACCTGAATTTTCAAACAAATTTTATATAAATAAAGTATGATCAGTAAAGATATGGGTGGGTAAAGTGATGATGCAGAAATTAATATTTGAGATTGGGGAAGATGACTCACGAGCCCAAGATCACTATGTTGGAGCCTTTGTTAAGTTTCTTGAGATATGAAATCTTGATGGCTGAAAGTTCAGCTTCTAGTTTCTTTACATTTCGGACAATGCCTCGCAACTTGTTTGGTATTTCTTCCAAACTGAAACAATTTGATGAAAATACTCATTTTTATGGAGAGATATGGGTAGATGAAATTGATCATGAAAAAGCTTGTTCAACTTACGGAACGGCAATCGACTGGTTCTTTGCACTTGAAGGAAGGCGAGGAATGCCAGACTTATCCTTGTCCTTCTCGGATCGTATATCGATCAGAAAGTAATTGCTGGACGAAATTAGATCGAGTGTTTGAGCAGGAGAGAGTTCACCTAGTCAAAACACAATATATCACCAGTCAGACTAAATCACCCTAAACACGAAATCATAAAATTTGAAAGACTCATTATTCTACGGCTAAAATTGGAGATGAACTCTGTTTTGCAAAATGAAAGGCCATTGGCGTTTTCTTTTAATGTGTTTCCATAAAGAGAATAGATGCACCTTTGTAACCACGAAAGTTGAAAGAGATAGCAGACCAAATTGGAGGAAAGAGCAGGTAAGCCAAGGCTAAGACTCCAGCAATTTCTGCAATTACAAGAGGATCTGTTGTGGAGATCGTCTCGACAGTCGACGACGCTATAGGCTTGGCACCTTCAATGACCTTACCAGTTTGTTGTGCTGCCCCTACTACTGTCTGCAACCAAGAAAAATACTTGATATGTGAATCTGGGTTTATGATGAAAACAGTCCAATGGAAGGATTCTTCAATTGGCACCAACGGTAGAAATAACAACTAAGAAGCATGGATATGATACGAAACAATAGAAGCAAACTTAGCAAATGGAACATACATTTTAAACATATATATCATTTTCAAACTAGAATGAAATTCAAAATAATAAGTTTATGTTTTATATGCTTAAAAAAATTAGTTTGATACATTTAACTCTCAAAATTTTTTACTTCTATTTAGTAAACGTAAGCTTTTGTGCATTTATAAAAAATGTTGCTCCTATTTTGATTTTGTACAATTAGTAGCTAATACAATACATTATTTACACGAACAAGTGTTCAATACATGTCCCGAAATTCTAAGTGTCTAATATGCACTAGCTCAAACTTAGAAATACTTCAACCATTAAGTAGAGCCGCAGACCAAGATGAGTCCAAACACAACATCAGCCCAAACTTCATGATTAAGGAAACAAGAATGGCCATAATCTTCTTTAATACAAGATGAAGAAATTGTTAATCTCGTAGTCTAAAATGCCAACCAAGATTTAGTGTCAATGCCAATGAAGGAGTACAAACCTTAGCAGCACTAAGAACAGGTTCAGTGTCAATGCCAGAGTCCTGAAGTGCTTCTAGGGCTTTCTTTGAAGCCTCAGAAATTGTTGGAGAAGCAACCTTCAGGGCTTCTTCTCCAGCCTGCTTCACAATCGGCAGCGCCGCATCAACACCCGGCTTCAAAACATTTCTAGCAGACTCAATAGCCTGCTGTGCAATATCAAAGAAATTCGAACCCATTTCTTGAACCTGATCAAACGTCTTCTCCACCTACAGTTCCACAAAAAAAACGTCACATCGACAAACAATTAGTTCTTTACATTGAACAAAAGAACGATTGACTAACTTCATTGAGAGATGAGACAATTTGGTCTTTGTTGAGAGCCCTAGCTTCGTAAGGAGAAGAAATTAGGGCTAAGAGAGAGAGAGTAGTGGAAGCCGGTAAAGAAACGGAGATGGGACGGAATTGGGACTTGGAATCGGATCTGTGAGATGGAGAAGGAAGTGAAGGAGTTGGGTGGTGATGTCTGGGAATGGAGGAAGCTCTGATGGGGATCTTCATCGCCATGGATGAATGTAACAGAGCCAACCTCAACCCAAAGGCGAGTGAAGAAGAAGAAGAAGAAGAAGAAGAAGAGGATTGAGGTGATGAATTAGTGGTGAGTGTTGGAATGAATAAGAAAAAGTGGTTCTTTGCCCATTGTTGCACATCTACTTGGCACAACTATGGATTTCATTTCGTGGCTTCAAATTTTCCAATTATAATTAAAATAATGTTACTTCATTTATAAATTGAATAAGACAAAACCAATCATAGTTCTAATATAATATATAAAACAATATTTAGGTATATCTCGAACACATTTTATTTTTGTGCAACCTATTTAAGTGTTCGATCTCAAGTTGTCATATAGTAAATTATATATGTATGTGTGTGGGATGGATTCCAAAGTCTTATACTTAACTAGATTACCCTATGCTATTCTTACCATAATATGGGAAGAACGACAAAGAAGAGGTGACGAAGCTTTCACCATAAATACAGATTTCTATGTACATAATCATATGTTTATTTGTTCTTTTATTTGTATAAATAATCTCTCTTGAACTGTGAAGTTTGCTGTTGAGTTTTCTAAAGGAGACAGGTTTGAATGCAAATTGAGAACTATAGTACAGTTGGAACTTCTCAATGATTATTTGAAATGATTGAATACAAGAATTGACATATTTCCTAAGAATTTCAAGAAAGGAAGAAAACTTTTGACCATTTGAGTTTGGAATGGTCACTTCAGCTGCAAAAGCATCAAACTACACAAGAATCTTATATACACCTGTTGTATAAATATATATATATATATATATATACACACACTGAGAAGAAACTTCCTATGGAAAAATGTTTTAAATCTTTCTATGGTAAAGAATCTCATCAGCAAACTAATGACTCTTGATTTCTGAGAATTCTTCAAAATGCTTTGATGCTTCGAACCGAGCTGTGTAACCGACGGTTGTGTGTCGTAATGATCTCTGTCTCACTACCTGACAGTATTCTGGATCATTCGACTGTCCGTCAGCTTTTATCCATTGAATCATTTGATGATACATTGGAAAGAATCGCATTTGGATTGATGCGTAGATGTAGTATGGAAGAAGGGAAGCTCCCAGAGCCAATAGTGTGAGGATCCAAAACGATGGTGCCGGGGCGCAGGCCTCAATGAATACCTTAAATGCTGTGGTTGATATGGTTGGGTTTATAGCACCATATGCCATGAGGAATAAGTACCAAAGAATGATGCTGCCCCAGATGAAGAGATGTTGAATATAAGTGAAGTAACTGATGGACAATGCCATTTGGCAGTTTACAACCCAAACAACACAAGTGTACATGATGGCACCAAAAATTTCCAACCCGACGACCTCTCCGCTGTTGCGGAAAGCTTGATGTTCCATTGCCCCAACACAAAAGAAGAATATGATGACAGAACTAAGTAGCCCATTGAACACCCAACCGAAAATTCGAACCCAACTAAATAAGACATTCTGGACACCTTCTTGGTATAAAAGGGGGAACTGAAAATGCCAAAATAGAAGGCAATAAGCCATTTGCTATTGTACTTAAGAAAGGCAAAAGATTGCATCATTAAAATATAGCGAAGTTGAACTTACCTTAAGACAGTACCGGGATGAGACGTCTTGGTCAAACACTCCCAACGCAATCACAGGGAGAGAAGTAAAGAAGACGTTATACAGCGAAAGGAACCAATCATTGTATACAGCTTGGCCGGAGAATGATGCATACATCTCAAAGAAGAAGAGAGTGAACCCAAAAACAATGTTCTTGTAGAAGAAATAGCATATCTGTCGTATATAAAACGCGATCAATTCGACATATTTCAATGATTTTCAAGCTTAAAATGATGTTGAGACTGTATAGTTGCATGTTAATCTAGATGATTCTCACTAAGAAGCTAATATCAAGTAATATTTATAGATCATATTTTACCATAGAAGAGATCCTTCTGTAACACCAATGTCCATGCACAAGGAGCAGCCGCTCCAAGTATCGAAACTGCGCGATTGCAATGTCACTTGACATGACTGCCTGAAATTCAGAAAGATAAGAAGTATGAAACAAAATTGAGATGAATGAAAACATTTTTTGATCACTCCAGCTGGGATCTGTTTTAAATTTACCTGCATCCCTTCTACACCACTAATACCTATCCCGATATCCGCTTCTTGGAGCATTCCGACATCGTTTGCACCATCACCAACTGCTAGAGTGGTGCTGCCTGTCTTAACCTTAACTAATTGGGTAACCTGCATTTATGTAAGATGGCATCATATTAGACTTCTGCTTCTTAGTTCTTGATTTCACTGTCTGGAAAAGGATAATTCGACTCGGGTTTAGATAGTTCAAGAAGGTATGCTTACTTGTGCTTTCTGTTTAGGAGAAGATCTGCAGCATATAACTGAAGCACAACCAATGGCAAGCTCCAGAAATAGGTCCTTCACATCATCCTCCAAAGCATAGGTGAGGGACTTTCCATCAATTATCAAAGCCAATGCTTCTGGGGTTTCGCTCGAGGACATAAGTAATGCTTTCGCATCAGTTATTTGTTGAGTCACACTTGTTTTAAACGCCTGAAAATCAGCAAGATCTCATCAGTACCAAAACTCATACTGCTTTTGAACAAGACAGTCAGTTCGATTTTGAATAGGCACAACAGAGTTTCCATTATAAAAGAACATAGATCCTACATTATAGTATAAATTGCAACATGTAAACATAGCTGATTATAAAGCAATAACTGCAGGTTTGTCATTTAGTTTGTGAATCTGATTTCTTTACCTTGATAGCTGCAGATTTGTGAACATCTTCGACTTTGTCTAAAGCTTTTCCTTCCGGAGTCTCTGAGCTGATAATTATTTGCTTCATTCCTTGTCTAAGTAAACTGCAAGCGAAGCTGAAGAGAGGAGTTCGGGTTTGAAACAAAGAAGCTGTTAGCATACTGAACATTTACATGAAGTGGTGCACTGGTGCTTAGAAAAAATTGTATAGACTATGCTTACCCAATGTTGATAGCTGTTTCCATCTTATCACCAGTCAGAACCCATATTTTAATTCCAGCCTGAGCAAGTTTGTCTATGCATTCAGGGACCTACAAAGACAAAACAGTCAATAACTTGTAAGTTTTTCATCTTCATATGGTATGAGTTTATAAGTTTCCTTGTTTGAATAAGGCAAACTACTCATAAAGAGTGATTTTAGTTTTCCATGGCTTAATTCATACCCCATTTTGAAGTTTATCTTCAACTGCTGTAGCACCAAGAAGAATCAAATCCTTCTCAATGCTTTCTGTCAACTGATCAATTATCTCGTCGCGATCTGTGCTCACTGTGTTTTTTGCTTTGATGAATTCTTGATGAAATGCATTAAATTCCTCCTCTTTCAGTTCACGATATGCTAGAACCAAAGTTCTTAAACCAGCATCGGCGTACTCGTTGATGTGCACCTTTGTCTGTTCTTCAAACTCACTTCCATTCTTTGCAAGTCTTTCAAACATAACACTACATTTCAAGGAAAAAAGGACATGAGATCAAATGTCTTAGCAACAAAGAAAATCGATCACTATTATATGCATTGACAGACTTAATGTTTAAGTTTACCAACCTGTCAGCTCCTTTACAAAGAAGTAGTAGTTTTCCCTTTGCATCTCTTACAATCACAGACATCCGTTTTCTTGTGCTATTAAACTCCAAAACATCCAGTAGTTGATATGATCTGCCAACCCATAGCCATAAAACTCAGTGGTGAATAGATTATTGGGAATTTGGGAGAAAAATCAGAAGATGACAGGAGATTAATTCTATAAACTCACAGTGAACTGACCTTTCAACTTTTTTGGCCGAGGTCGGATCAAACTCCCGTAATGAAATGCTCGTCTGAGTCCTTTCATAGAACTCGAAACCAAATTCTCTGGCTGCAATCACAAAAGCTGCCTCATCTGGTGATTCAGCTTCATAAGATATATTTCCAGTTTCCTCATCAATTTCGGGCAATGCAGTATGGCAAATGGCCAGAAGCTGTAGGAACTTTTGGATAACATTGGCTTGAGGCTCCTTCACCCAATTACCATCCATGATTCTTTCATCCTTGAAATTGAACCCCTTAATGAACATTTTTTCGCCGCTAAGACGTGCATTGCCGGCCCCTAAGTTTTGAGGTAAAGTTGACTCCTTTCTTCTCGCAAGAGCTCTCTCTACTTCTGTAATTCCTCGCCCGTACGCAGTACCGCCCACCGAACACTTGATAAACTCCATTGAATTGCAAGTCAATGTACCCGTTTTATCAGAAAGAATGGTGTCAACTTGGCCAAGCTCTTCATTCAAATTCGAGGTACGGGCATGAGCTGGCTTATCAGTTTCCTCATGGTACATATGTTGATCTTGGTTGATGAAGGCACTCTGCAGAACTTTGACAATTTCAATGGACACATACAATGATATGGGAATCAAATAGCTAAAAAGCATAAGAGCAGTCAAAAACTGCAATACTGCTGCAGCTGGAGCATTTTTGGGGTCGTAATATATTGTGGTATCCTCTGGGTGAAGGTACCATCTCGTAGTTATTCCATTTTCTCTATCGTCTCTAGTCGTAACACCAAAGAAAATTGACCCCGCAACTGATATCAAAACCAAGACAGCAAACAGAAAGAACACAATCTTATCCATCCTTTTCTCAATCTTGCTTCTCTTGGAAGGAGGATCTGTTGAGTTCTGAATAACCTTTGTATCGTGACCAGTGAAAATCACCACCCCGTATATAAAATCCGTGTTTCGAAGCTTTGAGTCTCGAAGAAGAAGTTGTTGAGGGCTGAGGGGATGTTGCTGTTCTTCAAGCAACATACTACCCACAAAGGAATACAAATTTGCATTGGGGTCTTCACATTTTATTATAGCCTTGAAGTTCTGGAAGCTTGAATCCTCATGTAAGTTCGAGCTTGCTTCTAATGCGTTTTTCAGTTTCAAATTTGTTTCTCCATCAAGATTCATCGTCTCGACGTAGCAAATCGCTTCCTCATAACTCGATGAAAGTAAAATGAGATCAGCAGGGAAGAATTCATCCTTCTCCACTTTAACTACATCCCCAACTCTCAAGTCCATCCATTTAGTCTCAACAAACTCGCCATCTCTCATATGTACTTTCACTTTCCTGTTATTCATCTCCATATCCTGAAAACAATTACCACAAAACAAATCAGAAAAAGAAAAAGCTTTGAGCAGTGGTTCTAAACTGAAAAGAGAAACTAAAAGATTCCCTATTCACCTGTTTGGTTCTCCTCCAATCTTCAAGAGCTTCTTTGCCCATGGTGACTCCAATAACAACAACAAGAGGAAGAACATTGCTGACAGGCGAATACGGCGAAAGAGGGGTAAAGGAAAGCAAAGCACAAAGAAGGAAATACAAGTTGGCAACCCTTCTGAATTGCTCAAACAATGATTTGGGGAAGAATGAAGCAACAGTATACTTCGAAGTTTTGACATAATTGCCTCCATAGTTAAGAAGACTAGCCTCAAAACTATCTGGATCGTTACAATAAACTACCCTCGAGAATCCTGGCCCTCCAATTAAAGAGTGTTCATCTTTGAATGAAGCTCTACCACAAGGAAAAGCATGAATCCTTCTGAAATGTTGCTTCCTTCTTCTTCTACCACTCCCCATTTATAAATCCAACTACACCTTCTAATTTAGACCCTTCTGTTGCTGCAAAAGAACACCAAAGCTATAACTAACCAAAATGTCTCAAAACTTTTCTAATCCTGTTTATTGATGGCTGGCTGATGTAGAAACGGAGGAAAGATTAGGAGGAAGAAGAAGAAGAAGAAGAAGAAGAAGAAGAAGAAAGGATTAAAAGGTAAAAGAAGGAAAAAGTATAGAGAGCTAAAATAGAATGTAGAATGAGAAATGGGGTTTTAAAGACAAGACAATCTACCTGGAAAGAAGGATCCTTAAATCTGAAACCCCCAAAAATGATTATGTAAGAACAAATAGCCGCTCAGGACACAAAAGGCAGATTCTATGAAACAGAGCAGTTTAATACTGTTCATATCTTCCCTCTTTCCATTTACAAGCCCTCGGATTTGACTAATACCTTCAAGACGGCAAATAGGAGATGGGTTTATAGTTTTTTACAAAACTCAACAACTTCAGAGGTAGATTTTTTAAAATCAAATCCTAAAAAGTAAAACAAAAAAACAAACCCAACCCACAACGAGATATTGAAATCTCCACCATTTTTCTTTTCCCTCCGGCTGCGGCTAAAACAAAAACGAAAGAGCTGGAATCTCACGTCAACGGCAAAACCAAAGACTTTCTGGAAACGTTGACCAAGCCTTTTTTGCCTTCTTCTTCAAGTCAAAAAAATTTGATCTTAGCTCAAAAGGGTAAAGATTTTGCAGAAAAGAAGACAATAGTAAATCTGGGTTGAGCGTGTTGGTCTCTGTTTTGCTCTGTTTTTTTTCAGAGACAACAAGAAATGGGGTTGAAGACTTGAAGAAACTGAAAGCAATCTAATTAATGAAGGTTTCCTTTAAAAGTTAAAAAGAGTTTATCACAGATTCAGTAGTGAGTAGTGAGTAAATAAATTTATGATCTGAGTCTCTGACCCAGTTGGAAATTTCCTGTCAAATTAAGTTATTACAAAATAAAATTTACAAAAAAAAAAAAAATCAAAAGAAAAAGAACACTTTGTTTTTTGTCCTAAAAACAAGCGAATTCTAAGGTGATTCGTGTCAGAAATGGAGACGAAAATAGTTTTTTTTTTTTTTTTTTAAATGACAGTTAAATTGAAAGTGAAGGTGAGGTGGAGGAAGAGAACGAGAGGATCTAGGGAATATTTATTATTTATTAATTTACTATACTTAAAATTTGCTAAAAAGATTGATGAAGATGATGATGAAGAAGATGGCGGATGAGGCTGCGTTGGGTTAGGGTCAAACTGGAAAATTCACATGCTTCAAATATTATCTTATTTAATCTCTCCAGATTAATTACCCATTAATAATAATAAGACTTTGTTATCACTATACCCAAAATACCCCTTTTTTTTAATTTATATATGGTAAATTGCAACATCATCCCTAAAATTTTCAGAATAAAAAATGGAGGTGGTTGATAAGCGATAGAAGGATAGAGTTCGGTTGGTTGAGTTGGTAATTATTATACGATGAGTAATCTGAAAATTGATTAAAATGAAAAATATCAGTTGATACGAGGTAATGAACCTCTCTAATTATTAATTAACCAAACAATTGGTAGGTTTTTTTATCCACTCAACCCAACTCTCACAAATTACACAAGTTGTCAAAAAGTCTCTATTAAACTTATCCAGATTTTAAAATTAGATCCTTAAATTTAAATTATTTTATAAATTGAAAATTCAATTTTTATTATTTGTAGATCTAATTTTTACATTTTTAAAAATTAACGATTCAATTGTTATTATTAAAACTTTCAGACTATAATTGTAACTACCACCATACTTTACAATAATTTTTGTCGTTTTTAATTATTGAAATGGTTAGATTTTTATTTAATGCTTTTTGTTTTCAACTTGTGAGCTTAAATTATCTTCTTCCTTACGAATGAGAGAGTGCACAACGACGACTTTTTCCACGTCTTTGGTCAGGAAAATCATTTCTTAAAATCATGATTATAAAAAACTAATCATATTTTTTAAAAAACAAAAAACAAAAAACTAATTATAAGACTGCAGATTGGCTTGGTCTAATTAAAAAGCGTTTTCTTTTTTCTTTTAAATTACACGTTTGGTTTTTTTTTTTTTTAATAGATTTTGCAGGTTTGGTTGTATTTAAAAATTTTATGTAATGGATCTAATTTCGAGAGTTGTATTAATCTAATTCTTATAATTTGAAATTTTCTAATAAATGTTTGTGTTTTTTTAATCGTATTTGGTAGGGTTTCGTGTTATTTTATTTTCTTTTATACGTTGTGTCAATTCAATTGTTTAAAGATTCTATGACAAACTAAAAACGAGTGGTATCTATATGTGTCTACTACACGAAGTTTGTGGTAAGAGTCCTTCAACTCTTATTGTACTTTTAAAAAATTATGATAAACTTGTTTAAACAATTGTTTTAGACATTTGTTGAGATAACTATCTCGTTGAAGCGTATTTTGATTATTTTAAATTATAAAAGATTAATAGATACAAATTTTAGAATCTAGAAATTTATTATTGTAAAGTATGGAAATTAAATAATTTTAAAATAATTTGTTGACCAATCTTCTTTAACCTTGAATTGCTAAATAATATATAAATGCTAAAATTTTGTAGAACGTCTAGATCAATGAGTGAAATTTGGTCGTGAAAATAATTAATAAGTGATAAAAAACAGTATTTTTTAGTTGTAAAACCCACGTGAATTTGGAATAAATAAGAGATTAATAACTCCACCTTAACTTCTACTCCTTAGACTACACACATATATTTTTTAGTGTGATAAATATGAAAGGATTTAAACTATATACTTAATATGTGAAGATTTAAACCACAGATACTCTTTGGTCGATAATGTATGTTCATCCCTAACTAACAAGAAGTTACTGGAGAGAGTTAGGCACGATATATATGACTCTAGTTTCATGCCATTAATGGTAGGAGAGAGCCTATAAAACAATTTTAAATTTGTACCGAACGGTTATTAAAGTAATTGATAAATTATATTTTCTAATCAAGTGTGATAAAAGTATAGTTCTTACCTTTTGTGTGAGTGAGGTTTCGGCCACTCAAATCCTAAGACTGGTTTCAAGGTTGTTGAAATGTTTAGGAAAATTTTTGTCCTGAATTCCTTGTGTGCACAAAAATCGAAGAACCTAGTGAGTCATTTTCATTGGAGCCCTCACTCTTAAGGCTCCATAAAGTTGAACTCAGACGCCTCTTAGAAATCTTGTCATTCGAAAGGGTTGGTCTTAGATGAATTTGTGCGTAATTCTTTTGCATCTTCAGTACGTGTATGTCTCTTGCTCAAATGTGAATGGGTAAGGCGATCTTTTAAGGGATTAATAAAGTGGATGACCACTCAATGTCGTCCTCCTTTGTTTGTGGAGTTTGTACACTCTCAAAGTTGTTTCTCTACTACAACAAAGTCAACTAAGCATGTCCAAAGTCGAGCAACCGAACTCGTTGCTTATGAATACTTTTGGGCTAGTTTTTGTCACTCAGAATTACACATATTTATTTGTAAAGCGTCATATTTCTCAGAATTTCATTTTTCCACAATGTTTTTAACTTTAACCAGAATGATTAATTTATTTTGTCGCTATTTAAGTCCCTCTTTTTATAATACTTTTTTATAAAAAAAAGAAAAAAAAACCAAAACAAAATTAGTTTTTACAAATTGATTATTTAACCATTTTGTTTTGGGAAAACTCTATATTTAGCGTTTTCCATACTTTTAATATATTTCTTTTTCCTAAAGTTTGGGCATCAAAGGGCAATTGAGATCCTTTTTCCACGATATTTCTTGCCGCTGACGTTCGTGATGACGACGTCCCCCTCTTAAAAGCGCCAAATCACTCCACTATCTTCACTTCATTTATTTTATTTTCAATTTCATATTACACATTAATATCTTTTTTATTTTTCTTAAACCCTAATTTTTCATAATATCTTCTCTTTTTTATTTACTAATATTAAATCTTAAATACGTTGGATTAAACTCATTCTCTTTCAACTTTTTATTCCTTTATTTATTTTAGGGTCATGTATTAATATTTAGTTACATTTCGAACCATATTTATAAATATTAATATCATCGAACATACGCAAAAAGAAAAAAAAACTAACATATTTTTAAAAATAATTACGAAAAAATTTATCGTTTCATAAATTAAGATTTAGACAATTTGGTGGAATGCATATAAGTATTTCTTCATCATACAGTAGAATTTTTAAAAGAATAATTATAATGGATAACAATTTTAAAAATAATAACTAATCAAGTTATAGCAACATTTTTAAAAACAAATTGCAAATATAGCCAAGTCTATCAGTATATATGCAAGTACTTTGAATCTAATTTATATATA
>JBBPDJ010000004.1:14556179-14569877 GCA_037974625.1 Cucumis cinereus | reverse complement strand
ATATATTTTGCAACGACACCTTTTCAAAATATGATTTGCCTTGAAGCTAAATCGATGAATTTTCATTTTTTTTTTCCAATATTCTTGTTTGAATTTATGTACATTTATGTAAACCAAGAATTATTGATATACCTTGTACGCATTATTAAGGAATATGACTCTTGATGTGAGTCAAGAAAAGCATATATGGCTGGATCCCCAAAAATGAAGTCTTTCCTCATTATTTTCCCCAATCTTGTTGGTCTATTTTTGACATTGAAATATTCTAACTTTAGTGTTTATATTGAAAAATAGCATGCTTTAATTATAAGGTCAAACGAAATTGGAATTTCATATAATTCTTAATTACTCGTTTGTTTTGAAAATCAAATCGTAATAAAAAACGTAGGGTTCAAAACGTGTGTTTTCAGTTTTATTTTCTAAATAACTTAACAAGGTCTCATTTGGTTAATTCGTTATTCATTTTCATTTTTATGTTTTTAAAAAATAAAAGAATACATCGAAAATAATTTTTGAAATACTTCTTTTGAAAAACGATTTTAAAAAACAACTCTTGAAATAACCTATTTTCAAAATCCATAAAATTGTCGTTTTTTTTCTTTTTAGTTTTGTTTTCATAAATTAGGAGCATGTGATACTTTATTACATTTTCACGACCAAACACAAATTTTAAATTTTAAATTCATTTTTTTTTACATAAATCTTTGTTTTTATAAAACAACTTTTAGACCACGAACCGAACGTGGCCTAAGGAATCCAAGGTCAAATTTAGGGTTCTTTAATGTTAACACAAATTTTATTAGTGTTTAGTTTAAGCAACTAATCTTTGAAATGTTGAATACTATATATGTTTTGTTAATTCTAAGCCAACTTTTAACATGACTTTTAAAAATATTTGAGGATTAAAAAAAAGGATTGAAAAAGATTCAAATTGGTTTAAAGTAATATTATTGGAGATATTAATTAGCATGTGGGGTAAGTTCTTTCATTTAATATTATGATGTCAACGAGAATTAATTAATATATACTTTTGAAATCTTTGAATTATTCTATAATTACATAAAGTCTAATTTCGTTATCAATATTATTCTTCAATCAAAGTGTGTCAATTAAAATGCTAAAGCTCAAGATTATCCATTTCATAAAAAATATATAATTCATCAACAAATAGTTTAATTGAGTTGTTAAACAAAAAGTTGAATGAATTTGGTAAAAAGGGATCTCAAAAATCAAAATAAAATTTAGAAAATTTTAATAATTAAATTTATTAATATTATACTTTCATAAAGTGATTTCCCATGGATAGCATATGTGCGTTGCCCATCTCACTCTCTAAAAAAAGAAAGAAATTATTTTCCTTTTTTTCTTTTTTTTAATTAGTTTTTTTTCTCCAAAAGAGCTAAGTTCAAAACCCTAATAATTCGTACGGATCTTAGTCAAACATTTTGGGTTGACTGAATTTTTCGCCGGTTCCACGTGGCACCGCCACATTGCGGGAAACGCTTTTACTCCTAATCTCGTGTCTGCTTGACGATCACGTTAACATACAAATTTATTTTCTATTTATTTATTTATTTATTTTAATACACCAATTGTCTATTACGCATTGAACTTCCAATGTTTAAATATGATTGACAATATGATACTTAAGTTGGAAATTATAACACGTCTTAATTGAATCGATCATATGATTAAGTGGGTATACTATATTCAATACACTCAATTTAGGCTAATTAAGACATTTATGTAAATATGACTAATTAAAAGACCTTAATCGAGACTTTTAATTTGATCATCAATCACCTTTCTTTAATTTAATTTAACTCTAAAACAAGTTTATATTATATGATTATAAAATTGATAAAATTAAATTGAGTTGTATTATAATAATTTTATATTTTGAATGCTTGATTCTAAGAACCATCTATTTTTCAATATTTAAAGTTTAATTGTTTCATAAGCTATGAGTGATAGATGAAGTTTATTTAAATATTTGGATTGGTACAACTTCAGTGTCCTCTATACATAGTTTATAGTTAATTTTTGTTATTTTTCTAAATTTTTAAATTTTAAACATTCTAAATTTAATTTAATTTAATTTTTTTATTTTGTTTTGTTGTTATCGATGTCCAGAGCTCTCTGACGGATTTTATATAAATAAAATTCAGAATTTTCTTTTTCAAATAAAGGAATATCTATTTTGGAGCCTTGCAGCCATGGTTCTAAGTTCTAACGCTTGGATTTTTTTTTCTATTAAAAAAAAAAAAAAGGGATATTGATAAAGTCTATGAGACGGCGAAAATTGCTCGGCCGGACGGAGCCACCGTGTATTCTTGTCACGCGATGTCTTAATTTATCCGGTCAATCATTATTACTATTAGGATTATTATTTTGTTAAAATATCATTTCTTTTAAACACACGCTCACTCAATTAACTAGAACCAATGCCAATCGGACTACAACAATGAAAAGAAACATCATTCAATGTAGTTGCTTTAAGCCAGGAAGGAAAAGATCCAACCCAAGAACAGGACCCTTTAGAAAAGCCCCATTTAGCTACAAGATGAGTAGCAAAATTAGAATTTCGTGAAATATGGTGAACCTCCACAGAAGTGAAAGCATAAAACCACAAGTTAATATTAGACATCCAAACTCCAACTTCAGCGATGGACTCAATATCAGCCTCTTATAATATTAACAGAAGATAGGCAATTAGAAAAAATAACCACCGAACTGAAATGTAGATCCGTTGCAAAATAAATGCCTTCCTTGATGGCCAACGTTTCAGTCGACAACGGCATATACACAGTGGACAATTGGATAGCAACAACACCCAGAATCTCGTCTTGAGCATCAACCACCACCACTTCCAGACCAGAAACCCTCTTAGAACACAAACAAGCCGCATCACATAAACCCCACAGCATTGTGCTGAAAAGCATGGAGTTCGACTGCATCATCACAGTCCACACACCATGTCGCAACTCCATCCTTCACTATTATTATTTATTTTTGGTAAAAATTAAGTGCACAATAAACTTAAGATTTATTGAAAATATGCTGATTAAAATTTGATAATTTGGAATGTAGGGACTAAAATTGAAAACTTAAAAAATGAGAAACAAAATGTTACTTTATTTATTTCCTTGATTTATTTTTTAGGTAACCGGTCAATTATTCTAACTTTGTTTTTTCCCATTTTTCTAAATTCTCATTTCAGTCAGGTCCGAGAAATTTAAATAAAATGAAATATTAGCTTATTACAAGTTTATATTAATACAAATAGGATAAATGCAAATTATAAAAAATATAATCCCGTCGGTTTTTTGCTATATAAAAACGCTGTCGTTTAATTTTGTTTTTCTTTGAATTATTTGTTTATCCAATTAATTGACAATTGCGAATTGTTGGAATTTGGCAGTAGAAAAAGTCTCTCATTGGATGCTGAAATATATATATATATATATATATATCAATATTTTGAATGGATCAGTTGTAAATTACCTAACAATATTCGTTACACATTCCTCAATTTTTTTTAAAAAATGTAATTAATCAATTCAACTCAACGTCACATTTTTCATTTTTTTTCTTCTAATTTTATCATTTAAAATTTCAGCATTTTCAATCAAATTGTTACTATTATAAATCCTTATAAGAATGAGACTTTACTTTAAAATATATTTGATTATAATTCCAATAGAATAAGCTATTAGTAAGTAACATTACACAATGTTATTGGATAACTATTGCTTATTAAAAACATATACAATAATTCCTCTTAATTTTTTTTTGAAACAATTAATTTTTTTTTATTTTAGGAAACAAAATAATCAATAAATAAATATTTATGCCGAGCTGTAATCTCATATAACGATAAAAACACAATCATGCATCTATATTTTATTAATTACTAATTAAACTTATATCTATTTGAAATTTTTCAAAGAGAGGAATTCTATATGGCCTTGTCAATTAATTTATTTTAAAAAACGAGTGCAATAATATAAATTATCGTTTATTATTGTATCATTCAAAGTCGTTGCGTGGAATTAATAAAATATATCCAATATTTTTATCTAACATTTTTTAATTCATTTATTTTTTGTTCATAATATTATAAGATGGCACTGAATTTGATGTGAAAACACTATTTTCTTCCATTTTTCACGTTTTGAATTATTCGGTAGACCTTATCTTATTATAATGTTAAAAATAGTTTTTGAAATTTCAAATTTGTAACCATTTGGTTCTTAACATTAATTAAGTAATAATTTAGTTCATAAATAGAAATTATTACTATGATTAAACGAAATTTTGTATTATTGTCCCAATAAAGCCATCACATAGCAAGATTAATGCTTGAATATTCAAAATTAAAAGTAGAAAAAAAATAATTAAGTACTAAAAAAAATTAGAGAATAATGCATATATTATTTAAACTTAAAATAGCATATTTTGAGATTATTAGAGACAATCATAAACTAATTCAACACACTCTAATGTGGTAGAGAAAAAGTTAAACCATATACGTTATATACTAGTTTCTAAACTTTTAGATTTGTTTTTATTAGGTCTCTAGAATTTTAAAATATTCTAATGGGTTCCTAGACACTCGAGTTTGTGTTTCTTAGGTAACAATATTCAACATTTTGCTAATTTAATTAAAGAATCCTTAAGATTTAAAATTAAAATGTGTGTCTAATAAGACATCAAAAATTTCAATTTTGCATTTATTACTAGAATTGTCATAAATTCTAAAAAAATGTATCTTTATGACCTATGATTTAATAAACACAAAATTTAAAATTTTCAACAGAAACATAAAACCATAAAGTTTGAAAACTTATGCCATATTAGGCAACCGTTTCGTTTTCGGTCTTTGAAAATTAACCTTATTTCTTCTCAAATTCTTACAATAATTTGTATCTTTATTTGTACAAGAGTTGATTTTGTAGCTAAATTTCAACAATAAATACAACTTTTTTAAAAAACTATTTTCTAAGTTTCCATATTTTATCTTAGTTTTTGAAAATATTAGTAAAAAGTAGACGATGAATCAATAAATTTAGAGATCGAACGAGTGCTATGCTTAATCTTAAAAAAATAAAGTGGTTACTAGACTAGACATACGAACTTTAATTTTCAATCGTTTCTAAAGCTTTCAAAGATCTATTAATCATAACATCAAAAGTTCATAAATCTAATAATATACCGAAAAAAAAAAACATTTTGTATAATTCAAAATTTTATTTGACATGAACCTAGAAGTTTGTCGGGTTTAGGATTGAAAACCCTAAACATTGAAGTTGGAATGGGACTCAATCACAAATTAAAATTATACAAATAATAACAATAATAATAATAAAAGGGGTTGATGGGAGTAGGCAAATTGTAGGATTGGAGGGAATGGGTGAAGGAGTTGGGTGAGGGTTGTTGGATTTTAGATATATTGAATGGATGAGATTAAATCTTCATTCAACTCTATGCCCCCACTTCATAAAAACACACACCACCATATAATATAAGCTTTCACATTAATGGAATGTGACAATTTTGATAACATATATACCTTCCAAGTTTGAAAAATGCTACACCTTGTTTTATGACAAAATAACAATAAGATTGTAATTAAAAGGACCAAATTCCTTTAAGGTTTTATTCTAACTCAAAACTATACTTTAAATTGCAAATTCAACTAATTTACATGTATATATATACCTGTGCTTCTTAAATATGTAGGGACCATATATAGAATGAGTTATATTAATTAATTAAAATGGAAATTAATGACATTTTGTTTTGTCCAATGAACATGGAGTTTGATTATTATTATTATTATTATTATTATTATTATTATTATTACATTTATTTCAAGTCATTTAAGTAAGAAAAATATAGAATTTGTGGCTTTTAATTCCACACTATATCTTTTCAATCAACTTATGGAATAATGGTGTATGAATTTGATTATGTTATAATGTCAGTCCAATCATAAGTCATTACAACATATATATATATATATATATATATATTGTGGCCATTTGTCACTTTCATGTGTATAGCTTAGGTTGGGTAGAAAATTAGGTTTCTCTCTTTAATTTTTTTAAAATTAAATTTCATAATTCAATTCATTAATATGAACTATTAGATGGAAATTTAACCTTACATTATGTATATTTTTAGTTGACAAAATAAATTTGGATACTATGAAAATCTAAATTGTATATTTGGATATTCTAAAAATATAAATCTAAAAAACGATCAAGTAAAAAAAAAATTAATCCCTTAATTTTAATTTTATATCGAAGAAAAATTACTTCGTGAAAGTAAGAAATAAGTAATCAAATTGTAAAAGAAATTTACCAACTTTTAAAAACGCATCCATATACGAACTATTTTAGATGAATGAAACAATTGATAAAGAAAATAAAATATGATTAATTATTCAAACGTTAACCGAACATATAACTTAGATATGACATGAATTTATGATATCAATCTCGAGATTATAAGTTTCGATTCCTACTTAATACATTGTAAAAGAAAACAAAAGTCTAAATTAAGTTTTAGTTTATTTTAATTTTAATTTTATTTTTTTGTTTAATTTAGTTTTGATTCTTCTAAGTATTTTTCGAACAGAAATAAGTTTTAATAACTTTATAATATCACTACCTAATTATTTTCTTTTAACTTAATATTTTAATTAATCTATAACATTTTATATGTATACTAACCTTTTATTTACATAACACAATATGTGTGTGATTATATGTATTGTAATTATTTGTACTATGTTCAAGTTAATGGTATTTTAGAGTAATTTATGGGTAAATCAAGTAAAATCAAATTAAGTAATGGTAATACTGACTAATTTGGTAACATTTGAATAAATAACAATTGATATAGGGGTATGGTTGCAAAATGGTGAAATATATATATATAATCTTTTTATTTCAACTGTTTGTTTCGATGAAAAACCCTAAAGTTTTTTCTTAATTTAATTTTATTAATTTTTGGAAAGAACCCTAAAGTTTTATTTTCTCTTAAAAGAATATCCTTAATGATTCGGTTCAAGATTTGACTTCATAATGCAAAATTCAAACTTTTCCACTAAATAAATAAATACATTTTTCAAACTTAAACTAACTTTTTTATGTTTGTTAGCAGAATCCCAACCCACACAGCATCAACGACTATTTTCTTTTAATATATAAACAAATTAAATAATATTTTATTTACTTATAGTAATAATCACTACTCATAAGGTGGAGACCAAAAAGAAATTTAAACTCAATTTAAATATTATTTAAAATTTTAATTTTAAAAAACAAAAATGTTTATTGAACAAAACTAAACCTAACATTTAATCTAACTGAATTTTAATTTTCTATTTATTTAAAAATAAGTTTTTAAATTAATTTGTAGTTTTCAAAACCTAACATAAATTTTAAAATCATCAGAAAGTAGCATGCAAATAAAGAAAATCATATTTTTGATCTTCTAAAACTAAAAATAAAATAATTATAAAATACACATTTTTCAACCTTGTTGGATCATCTTTATATTATTTATTTGAAAATATCATATTATATTTTATATTAGGAAAGGGGTATTATTTGTGGTGTAGTTAATTAAAATATTTGTTGATTAATCAGAGAGGATTTGTTAATGCTAAAAGAACTTAGGTGTAAGCATAATTATAAATTTAAAATATGATGAAATGGCTTTGGTTCAAATCTTACCCAAACCATTTGCTTGCTTATCTACAAAATGTCATCATCCAACTCCAAAGTGGTTACCCTATATCTATGTAATATCATTTTAAAATTAAATTAAATAAAATTTTGTTTTATTATGCAATTTCATAATCTGTATTCGGCAACTGATGACCTCCCCTATGATTGAGCTATCGAAAAAAATGTTTACTTTGTTGATTCGTAAGAACAATTGGTCGCAAGAAATGTAGGGGTCATTAGTTGTCGAATTCATATCTGAATCTTGAGCCAAGGTCATTACAAGAACATATCTAATTTATACAATTTTTTTAAAAAAATTAATTAATTAATTCCTCCAACTTTTGAGGTTGTATACACGACTTTAAAATAAAAATAAAAGTGAATCATATTACACTTTTTGGTATAAATATTAACTATTTTCACTTAACTCCCCACTAATACCATTTCAATTAGATTATCACTCTCCCAAAATTCCAACAAAAGTAATAAGAAAAGTTATCACGACTTCAATTCTTTAGATAAAGATAGAAAGACGAAAAATCACTAAAAAAACAATGAGTATTTTCTCTACTATTATATCAGCATACCTACTTAATAAAGTCTCATACACGTGTAAAAGTTGACGTTTTAATGATTTTAGCAAATAGTGACCTAAATTGATTATTTAATTTTTCGGAATACATACAACTACCTAAATTCAAAATATAAATTCTTTTATTTTTTATTTTTTAAGAACCATCTAATTTATACAACTCAAACATAGTTATTTACCTAAGAATTAAAATTTGAATTTTTCTTTAAAAAAAATGGTACCAAGAATACTAAACTTTAGACCTAGTATTTTACTTTAATATAAACCCACTTTATTTATGAACATTGTCGGTGGGTAAAGTAAAAGTGAATGTCTTGATGAATAGTATCATATGGTCAATAATTTATAATATAAAGTTTAGGGTTTGTGGATAATCATAGTGATATATAATAGTCACAAGCTAAAGCGTGGCACGAAAATCAAACAATTATGCTTTTCTCACACTTACTCGGACCCCACTTTTGCACTCCATTCTTCATTTTAGGTGTACTTTAGTTTCAAAGTCGTTCTATGGGTTGAATGTCTTGTTATCTAGAATTTGAATTATAAGTTAATTTCTAAATCTTCTAGGTTTGTATTAAATGTTGCATATATATTATTAACTAAGGTTTTGAATAATTAATTATAGTACATAAACTAAACTAAACTAATAATTCTATTAGGTGTTGTCTCATGATCGTGACACATTTACCTAAACTATAGTTTGCGAAGAAAGATCCAATAATGCAGAAGAATTTAGGGGAAATATCCAATTGTTAAAATTGTTAAAGAAAAAGAAAATACCAACGATCTAACGATCAGCTTGTACGGACATACCACGGCCCACGGATTACGGCCCAATTGGATTCATAGCCCAAGAGTTGCAGGTTCTCTAACGATCAGCTTGTACCGACGCGTCTAGTTGGCGCGTGATAGAACGGGCTTCACTAAGGCCTTTTCTTGGCGCCAAATCAATAATGACACTGCACTGCACACCGTGAGAAAGTTCGGAGAGGAGAATATGCTCGAAGGTATAGTAATCACTCTACGATTTACAATGGTGGATGCTGATTTATTGATTCGTCTACTTAGTTTTTGTTTATTGATTGAAATCGATAATATGAAGGATTATCTGTTGTTGATCATTGGTATTGGAGTTGTTAATGCGTTATCTACGGTTGATCAGCGAATTAACTCACACTGTAGATGCTTTCTTTTTCTTGGATTGTAGCGTGATTAAGATTTCTTGATTTTTTTTTTCCGGATTCTAGAATTGTGATAAAATGCTTGTAGTTGAAAAAGTAATACTAGAAATAAATTCTGAGCTGAATTGATTCTATCATCAGTTAATAGCACTTGTAGCTTGGTGTTTGGTGTGATTAGTTTCCCTTTCTTTTTGCCAATTCGTGTTGATAATCTTAGTTTGAGATTAAAGTTATTATGGGTGATGCACTATGCTCTTCTTCTATTAAATTAGTACCATGACCAAAATGATTAATGGTCGCTTGTAGGACAATTAATGTTGCAAGAGGTGCAGATCATTTTCTGAAGCCCCATTTTCGTTCTGTATTTCAAAGAAAGAAAGAATAGAGGAGGAGAAAGCTGCTAGAACTCATTCTATTCTTTCCTTTCTTCTTTTGTTTGTGTGTGCAGTGTTGTAATTTGCTAAATTATACTACGGTTAAATTGTTCTCTCCCTCTCTACTCCCAGTTTCTTTCCTATATGGATTTGTCGAGTATCTCACATTGTAAAAATCAAGAGACCTCGTACTCTTTAAAAAATAGATGGACTACTCCTCGCGTTGTCAATTGGGTGTGAGATGAAACCGATATAATTTTCACATTTTTGGTCTCTTGGTAATTACTGGTTTACGTCCGAAGATACTGTAGATATCCTCGTTCTGTTACTTTGGATATGGTAAAGTTATTTGGTAAAACACTCAGCAAGATATCTCTATGCAATATTTGCCTTTATACTTAATATGAAGACAAGCACGAGGAATGTTTTTGGAGTTACTTAATTTGTTCCCTTTGTAATTTCTTTGTTTCTTTTCTTCTGATATAGTTTTCTCACACTATTTTACTTTCTTAATACTAATTCGAGGCCTTTTTCTGTGACCCATAGGCTTCAGGATATGTGTGAAGAGTGTTTTCAAAAGAACACTTTTCTACGGTTTGATCATTATTGTTGTTGTAACCTGTAAGGACTACTTCAATGAAGAGGATCTAATAACAATTTTTCGTACTTTTTATCATCAAGAGTAGTTTTTGAATCAGCAATATCTTTTGATTTTTTTTTTTTAAAGAATGGGTTTATTCTGCGAACAGTTTCTTCTAGATGTGAGGCTTGCTTTATGATTAGATGGTTGGCATATGAACAGTACCATTTCAAACCTATGGTTTTTTTTTTCTTTTTTTTATAAATAATTTTAAATTTATTAATTTTTATTTTCCATTGTGGTTAAATATTTTGTCAATACCTGTCTATAATCTCCGTGCAGATCCATCCGTTCAACGTTAGCAAGCGTTTTGCTACTCTCTTAGGATCCTCATCTTTTCAATGTAAATACCGCCAAAACCTTTAAAAAGAAGTTGAGTTTTGAAAATGAATATATTTTATATAGAAATTACATAGGGATTGTTTGCAAACTATTTTCAAAATGGTTTTCTGTTTTAAAGAATAAAAATCTGTAAGCATGTGCTCGGAGACACTTTTTAAAAGTAATTTTCTTTTTTTACTGTATTTCTTCTCGCAGGTACTCTCTTTTTATATTTTTCTTAAAACTTTGAAGTAATTCTTTTCAAAATTACAAAACATGTGAATAGTGCTTTGATAATATTAATCATAACTCCTCTTAAATAGTGCTTACAATGAAAAATTTCCAGAGTCATCAAATCAAACTACCGCCATAATTTTTAGAAACCATTCAATTATTGATTTTGATTTTTTGAATTTTCTCCAACAGGGTTCTGTGAGGGTGAAGTGGAGCACTGCAGTTTTGCAGTTGTGTGGACCGAGAAGAAGAAGCATTGCCTGAGTAGCAGAGAATGTTTGCAGGAGGGCACATGCAATAATAATCGGTGGAGCCCCTGCTCCTAGTACTTGAGAGCCAGAGCATGATCAAAATTTAGAGAGTTAACTAAACGAGTTTAACAGAGTATGCAAATACTTGGAAATAACTGGACGAAATCAGTTTGCAGTTTCTGATCTTGTACGTTTCCATCCTGAAATATTTTGTATCAAATCATCATTATAGATTAATATAAATTCTCTTGCCTTTTATACTCCCTGACTCGTTTGTTTTCTGCTTAACTCGGTCAATCTGCTTTTGATTTGTGCATTTCTGATTATGCGCTGATCGAGCTTGAGTTACATCCTCCAGTTGAGATCCAACTACATCATTACAATGAGTTCACATCGCTGGTCAACGAAATAAAAAAAGGGTATGTGGGTTTACAACTCATTGGTGTACATTTTTGCTCAAGTTTTTGCTTTCTTGTTTCTGTCTCTTTCCATTGAGTGGATTTTATCTTTTGAGCTTCCCAGCTTTGTCAAGACATAAGAGCAAATAGTTAGAGTAGATAACCTCACTACATGCATTCTAACGAGATTTTGAACCATATAAATAAAAAATGGAGTCAATGCCATAATGCAGTTGAAAGATGACTAAGATTTAGTTTATGTTTAGGAGGTCAAATCATATAACGGCTAATATATTTTTTTTTCAAAAATTTGAAGTTTCCCTCTTTCTTCATCCTTGTGGCTCATTAAACTAGGACGTGTCAATTACAGAAGTTGGTAGAATGTATACTCTACAACCAGCAAAGGCCATGAGATTTCAGCAACACTATCAGATAAGCATTACGTCATCTCTTATGATACTTTGCATCTTCATAAGACACATCTCAGAATTATTCAGAGGTTGCATTTTCCGACCAATGTTCATTGTGAACAGTGTTGTCTCCACTCTTTTGTTGGGTCTCGATCCTCGGCTCCCATAATTTTACTCGCCTGAGATTTTTGGGTCAAAATGTAAAAGGGTCAGTCAATTAAAATCCCTACCAATCCCTTCTCACTACCCACAAGAAAGTGAAAGAACACTCACTTTGTCTCCTCAGATTCCTTTCTTTTCCATTTTTATGTCTCTCTCTTCCATATTTCGTATGTCAGCTGGTGGGTCAGTGTGTGTTTCTTTTGTCAGGATTCTCTTGCGCTGCCTAGAAAATAAAGAATTTTGAGTACTGCCCCCACATACCAAAATAAAGAGAAGAGCGCAGAATCTCTTTCATTCTTTTATATTCTCTCACTCACTCTCTTCTCAAATATTTCCTGCTATCTTCCTTTGCTTTTCATATGAAGACGGTCATGGATTCCTCCTCCTCCAGAAGACATTTCCACTGGACCCAGAAGGTAGGTAGTGAAGAAGAAGACGATCAATGCCCACTCCCAACTCTCAAGCCCTCCTCCGAACCGGCCGAGCTGGAAGAGGTGAAGAAAAAAAACAGAGTTGTCTCTCCAGAGCCGCAGTCGCAGCGACCGCATGCCGCAGCTCAACCACAGAGAAGGAAGATGCCGGCCGTTGCAGTTGCGCGGTTGCGTTCTGTTCTCACGGTTTTTGCCAAAAGTCGGTCGACCCTTTCTCCGGGACTGGGTTCTCGGGTCATTGGAACCCTTTTCGGCTCTCGGCGTGGCCATGTTCACTTCGCATTTCAAAGAGACCCTAACTCGGAACCTGCGTTTTTGGTAGAGCTTGCGACGCCTATTAGTGGCTTGGTTAAAGAAATGGCGTCTGGGTTAGTCCGAATTGCGTTGGAATGTGATAAAGAGAAAGAAGGGGAAAAGAAAGCAGTGAGACTTCTAGAACAGCCTCTCTGGAGGACATTTTGCAATGGCAAGAAGAGTGGTTTTGCTACAAGGAAGGATTGTGGGGTTAAAGAGATGAAAATCCTCAAGGCCGTGGAGCCAATTTCGATGGGTGCGGGTGTTCTACCAGGAAACTATGAAGCGGAAACCGAATCCGCTGGAGCTGAATCGCCTGAATCTGAAGCCTGTTCTGATAATGAAATTATGTACATGAGAGCCAAATTTGAGAGAATTGTGGGTTCTAGAGATTCTGAAGCTTTCTACATGATGAACCCAGATAGCAATGGAACGCCTGAACTCAGTATCTATCTTCTTAGAGTCTAATTAAGCTGCAGCCATGAAAGCTCTGGGTCTTGCTCATTTGCAAAAGAATTTAGTCAAGCCTTGATGGAGCCTAGCTAGCTACATTTCTCCATAACCTTACTTTTGTTTTTAATTTTCCTTTTTCCTTTCTGATTTCTTTTTGGGTTAGGTTGGGGTATGAGTTGGTGTTTGGGCCAATGGTGTCGATTTGGGTTGATATT
>JBBPDJ010000004.1:14516668-14556079 GCA_037974625.1 Cucumis cinereus | reverse complement strand
CCCCCCTCCCCCTCCCCCCCCTCCCCAACACATTATAACATGATGGGAGGAGGGGCCATGAAGGTGTATATGTATAGTTTTTTGTTCAGTCCTTTATATTTGATAAGACAAGGTGGGTGTTGCAATCAAATGATTGTCTTTGCATTTTGGTTAAATCCTTCTTGTTTGCCAATAACAGAGACTCCCCAATCAACAACATGTTTACAGGAGCAAGAGAAAGAGGGATTTAAATCAATGCTATTCCTTATTGCAGGCAAGTGCTTTTACTATTTGTTTCCACTCTTGCTCTCTTTCCAAAAATGACATCTATAACTATCCATACTTGTATCATCTTTTTTAATCATATCATGTGGATCTAACATAGTTTGTTTGTCTCTAAACCAACCATAATGAGGATGCTTTATGCTCTGGTGAATTTTAGTCAATATCTTGTCTTACTTTTGTGTGTTTATGAGCTATATGTCGAACCATTAGACCGTTGGGCAGAATGGTTTATAGCCAAATTCTCTTCCATATTTAAGAGGAATTAGACACATTTCCATTCTCTCTTTTGGTTGATAGATACTACCAATAGTCCTTGATTTTGACTGTTGAACCCTTGTCTTGGAATTAATAGAAAAAATGGATTGATATTGGTGCGATCTGACTCATTTGATCAATCATAACCCTATAAGATCTTTCCTTTTCTTTCTCATAAACCAAGTACCAGATTTCACTAGGTCCATATGTAGGAAATTTCGAACTAGAGATAAGAGAGAGACTCATTTGGATAGAGATGCATTTTTTGAAAACTCGTAAACTCAGTCATTACTTTGATTAGAGAGTAAAGTTGAAAGATAAGTAAAGAAGGAAAAGAGATTATTCTTGCTGTTGCCTTCTTTTTAAGAATGGTGGGGTGCTCTAAGGTAAGGATGTCTCCTCCACCCGCAACCTTTCCTCAATAAATTCACCAACGATCATTAGTTATGTGTCTTCTTCCTTCATCTTTCCTTGCGAGGTTTCAATCATCTAGCAACTCATGTCCACAAAACCTTTCCACAAAATTTCAGCACTTGATCTATTGGCTAATAGACTAAGATATTCCAATCATTACTTTTTTTTTTTTTTTTTTTCACAAAAATGTGTGGAAAATTAATCCCAATACGTTTTTAAAGTAAAGCCAGTTCATAGAAGTCATCAAAAGGGCAAAGAATTATCCTAAGGAATTGCAACTCGCATCCCTGACACCACTGATGAGCTTTCCTCCTTTTGTTGACTGCTTTTTACTCTTCTTCAAAGTACCGAGTTTCTACTTTCACATCTCTTAAGTTTCTGGCTTGATTCTTTTCTCATGGTTTTGGGATCATCACTTCATCATAATTTCATAGATTGATTTTTTATATTTACAGCGAAACAGCAAATGGGACATAGTTTCAAGGATTCATGAATCTAATCAATGAACACGGGGGAAAGCTTTGGTTCTATTATAGACATAGAGTATAGGGAATAACATAAATCGCCAAAAATGGTTCTAGTTGAAAGAAAAAGGATCTAATTTCACATGGACGATTGGCTAGTGGGCTCGATGTAGCCACTTTGTAGTGGCCGGCCTCTTTTTCTCTTCCTGGTTTCATGGCTTTCATTACCTCTCTCTCTTTGCCCATATTAAGAGAAAAGGGGAGAATGAACATGTTGAAAAGAAAAATACTTTGGGGCATTCTAGCCACACCTACACCTATCTTATATATCCTACTAACTTCCCTAATTACAATTTGTCACGTGGTAAATTATCCTTAAATATTTTATTATTATTTATATGTGGATGATGAAAGTGAGTTGCACACAGATAGATACATCTTGAAATACACTTAAATATTGTCTTTTTTAACGAGTGTGATTTACAGCATATGATAAAAGAGAGAAAAAAAAAAGGTAAACAAAGTGCTTAGGATTATCTCTAAAAGAAAACATTGTTGGCTCTCTTTACCCTCATTTGTGTATCTGATCAATCATTCTTCAAAAGAACAGTGGCTACCCCTGCTTCATCATACCATCATTGCGCCAATTAATATAGACTTTTCACCTTATTATATTGTTTCATGTAGTCTCCAAATGTTATTAATTTGTCTCTCACCGAATATTAACGAAAATTGTAGTTCTTAACTCGAAAGTAAATTATCAAGATTTGACATAATAATTTGATATCTTCTTTTCTAAAATGTGCGTAGAGATTGCTAAGAAAGATGAGTTGAACCAGAGCTCATTTGTGTGGGTTTGGATGGTGATATAAATTGACATTTGTTTGTTTAAAGTGTTACACTGGTGATGAAGACTTGCATCTAGTCCCGCTAGATGTTTCCCAATTTGCCTAGACATGCCCCGCTTGTTTTTACACGTGTTGTGTTACAAGTTGCAACACACGTGTCTAATCCACAAAATTGGTTTTTAGTTTAAATTCTTACGTATTTTTAAATATATATATTTATTACTGTTTTCAATTAATTTTAAAATCCTGACTTAAAATATATTGATCTCGATGAAAATATCGAAGCCTCAACTTTCTTTTTATACAAATGCACGTTTTTTGTCTTTGATGATTAATGTATTTCAATTGATTATAATAATTACAACCATATAACAATAATTAGAAGGTATTCATGAATAATTTAAAATATTTAAAATTAGTATCCACAATAATTATTTTGTTTTTTCATTAGACAAATAGCCAAAATTTGTGTTTTTGAAACATGGCTAAATGAATTTTCCTTTGTAGAAATGGCTGAACGAGTAAATTGGATTTGATTTTAAAATAATCAGTAGACAAATTTACCCTTTCTAACAAATCTCTAATTATGTATCTAAAACAAAAAAGAAATCACAAATAACCATATCAAACAAAATCTAATCATTTAAACAAACCAAATTAAAATAAAAAAGAACTAGCCTACAATTTCAACTTTACAAAATAAAAATAAATTAATAAAATTCCCATCACAACCAAAAAGAGCTAATCTAAAATAGATAATAAAAACATCTATTTTACTAGGAGAGCAGAAAAAAAAAAAAAAGAAGAAGAAGAAGAAGAAGTCGTCGACTTGTCGATTCAATTAGGCCCAGAGAGCCCATGATTTTATTTAAACAGGTCGACTTGTCGGCCCAAATATGAAAGCGGCTAAACTCAGATTCACCTCGTGTAGTCGTTGAAGTTCGTCGAATTTTTTCTGTAACGATTGTGGGTTTAGAAGATAAACCCTAGACGAGCTGGGCGGCTTAATCACCACTTGCTTATTATCAACCTCTTCTCTTTCATTATTTTTGTTCGAAATTCTAGCGACAATCATCACTTGTAAGAAGTTAATGCCATGGTCGAATCGGATGAGAAAGTTCCCTCCTCATCAGAGGTTGAGGCAATGAACAAAAGGCGCAAGAGAAAGAGGCCCAAGAAAAATCTTCCTTCAACTGTTGCGGAAGAATCCGAACTTCAAAATTCAATGAAAGGTGAAGAAGAAGGGGAAGAAGATGCTGAAGGCTATGTATCAGAGGAGAAAGTGAAAAAAAACGATATGAAGAAGAAGAAGAAGAAGAGGAAGACTAAAACAAAAGTTAAGGGCGAGTTGGAGGAAGAAGGGAATGATAATGTTAAAGATGGCGAGAGTGAGGATGGCGTGGAAGGGGAGGATGAGGAGGATGAGGAAAAAGAGAAGGAGAAAAATAAGGTTAAGACTGGTGGGTCAGGAATTATGAGTTCCGTTTCGTTTGATTCGCTTGAATTGTCGGAGAAAACTCTCCGGGCGATTAAAGACATGGGATTCGAGCATATGACTCAGGTGAGATTTCTGATTACGGGATTATTCTCAAATATTCTTGAGATTTTTTATTTGCTGGATCTGTTCATCGTCAGCGCGTGACTAATGGTATTAACCTTGATGTTAACTATTAATAGTTTTTAATGGAGTAAGTTGAAGACTCGAAAATGGGTTGGAGTTCTTTTAATGAATTTTGAGCTGGTTTTGTTTTTGTTTTTATTAGTACAACAAATGGCGTATCATGTTTGTGGATTTCAACCTTACTACATTGACTTGCATATTCTTAAATTTTCTTGACATTATGAATGCAGATTCAAGCCAGAGCAATTCCGCCTTCTCTAATTGGGAAGGATATTCTTGGAGCTGCAAGGACTGGATCCGGGAAAACTCTTGCCTTTCTTATACCAGCTGTGGAGTTGCTACATCACATTTGCTTCACTCCTCGTAATGGAACTGGTGTTATAGTTATTTGCCCAACACGGGAGCTTGCAATGCAGGTTGGTCGATTATTCCCCCTGACGCGTATTTCTCTTATAAGCATTTAGTTATTGAAGCTGAAGGAGCTTACTATTTTCTCGTTTTTTTTCAACCTTCCGTCAATTTCATCAGCTATCTTGATATTATTACTGACATACCATTTTTAATAATGCAGACACATGAAGTGGCAAAAGAGCTTCTCAAATATCATTCACAGACACTTGGCCTTGTTACTGGTGGTTCTAGCCGACAAGCTGAGGCTGATCGTATTACAAAGGGGGTCAATCTATTAATAGCAACCCCTGGTCGTCTTCTTGACCATCTTCAGCACACCAAGAATTTCGTGTTCAAAAACTTGAAGGTATTGTGGCCTATCTTTCATTTACTTGCCATTATTTATGTATATTGGAAAATATTTTTAGCACTGCTAAGTAAAGATTGGATTTTTGAAATTTTGTTGCTAGCGATTTCCTCTTTGAACCTGTTGCTGCCAACACGTGGTCTGCTCCCGTGTTCTCTGTTTTTGGATGAGAAACTATTTCTCGGATAATAGGCTTATATATTAATTAAGTTGGTTTTTATCACCTCTAAAAAATCTTTATTTTTTGTTTCCATTCTCAGTGACTTGAATTTGTATTTGAGTAACTCATTGAATTATGTAAGTAATTTTCTGTACATAATCCTCAATCTTATAACGTGTCATAACATTCTTTCCTGTCTAAACGCCTTTTGCAGTGCCTCATAATTGATGAAGCAGACAGGATATTGGAAACCAATTTTGAGGAGGAAATGAAACAAATTATAAATCTTCTCCCAAAGGTAATTGACTGTTGTCGTATGTCTTTTACGACGATTGAGCTTTTTCAATATTGTAGAATTAGTTATTAGAAGTTGCCACATCTTCTGGTGTACCTTTGCAAATGGGGTTAAAATAGTGTTTGGGTAGGAATGCACTGTCACTACTATTGTTGTTATGGTGGGATCATTCTTTTCCTCGTGCAATACTGTAATCTGATGGTATTTCAATTTGCAGAATAGGCAGACTGCTTTATTCTCAGCAACCCAAACACAAAAGGTTTGTGCATTGCATTCAACTTTTATACTTCTTCTCTCCTTGGGTTTTCTTCTCTTGTACCATGATGTATAAACAGTTGTCAGTTTATGAACTATTTCTTTGTTCACGTGGATTGATTTTGGTTCAGGTGGAAGATCTTGTTCGCTTGTCATTTCAGTCAACTCCTATTTATATTGATGTGGATGATGGAAGAACAAAGGTAACATAATCTACTGTTGCATATATGTTAATTTAATATGTAAGTCCCTGCTTCTGATTGGTTTAATTGCATGTGTTGTTGTAGGTCACCAATGAGGGGTTGCAACAAGGTTATTGTGTTGTGCCCAGCTCTAAAAGATTCGTTCTTCTATATTCCTTCTTGAAGAGAAATTTGTCTAAGAAAGTAATGGTTTTCTTCTCATCTTGTAACTCTGTGAAATTTCATGCGGACCTTCTTAGATATATTAAGGTCGACTGCATGGATATCCATGGAAAGCAAAAGCAGCAGAAAAGAACTTCTACCTTCTTTTCCTTCATCAAGGCCGAGACTGGGATCCTACTATGTACCGATGTTGCAGCACGTGGACTTGATATACCCGCTGTCGTAAGTTATCTTCTTTTTTTTTCCCTTGATTTATTATGTGTGTGTGTGAGTATACTTCTTGTAGTGTTTGTTTGGGATGGTGGGGCTCCTTTTTACATTGTATTTACGTCATAGTTGGCATCTCAAATCTGTGGACCGGCCTTTTTGAAAACTGCTTATTAAAATTACCGAGTTTAAGGATAATAATAGTTTTACATTTCTTAGAGCCATTTAGCTTACCATGTAATTCTCGTTGATTCTCTATGCTCATTTCAAATGTCTCAGGACTGGATTGTGCAGTACGATCCTCCAGATGAACCCAAGGTGCCTCTTGCTCCTTAATTATGTTCACGTCTCATTAAGTATCCTTGTAATTCCTATATTATATATTTTTAAATTAGGTAATTCCTAACTAATTGAGTTTAATGTTGTATGAAATTATTGAGTTTAGGAATATATTCACAGAGTTGGTCGAACAGCTCGAGGGGAAGGTAGCAAAGGAAATGCCCTGCTCTTCTTGATTCCTGAAGAGCTTCAATTTCTTCGCTATCTGAAGGTCTGGTATTCTCCCTAAAATTTATGTTGAATTGTAGGCACTGTGGGATTCAAATTATCTTCTTCACAGAGTTTAAGTAGTATTAGAGAAAGAGCACAAACAAATGAAGCTCAGAATTCCATACAGTTTTGCTAATTTCACGTTGGTCTTAACTAAACCTAACTGTATATAGGAGCTTGTTTGATAGGAGGGATTAACATACATAGTTTCATAGTGTTCTACCCTCTTACTAATAGTTTGATGATTGATGTTCTATTGGCAGGCAGCAAAAGTTCCAGTCAAAGAGTATGAGTTCAGCGATAAGAAACTGGCCAACGTGCAATCTCATCTGGTGATTCCCTTGTCTTCTGGAGCACAGGCATACATATATGAAATGTTTATTACTCATCCATTGGTTTTAATTCTGGACTCTTTTGAATGATGCCAGGAGAAACTAGTTGGCAGCAATTATTATTTGAACAAGTCGGCTAAGGATGCTTATAGATCCTATTTATTAGCTTACAATTCACACTCAATGAAAGATATTTTTAACGTCCACCGCCTTGATCTGCAGGTACTAAACTAATTATTCTCATCTAAACCCACATATATAAATCTCGACTTGCATGCATATCAAGATGATTTGCTTATGCTATGTCATTTTCTACCTAATCTTAGCAAACTAATATAGTTCGACAAACAAGCCTGTTTGTATGTAAGCGAGGACATGTTTGGGAGTGATTTTGAAATTGTTAAATCACTTTTATCATGTTCAAAGTCCACTCCGAAACACACCTTAAATGACTTGAAATTAATTTAATATTTAATTTCACATCTGTAAATGCAATTTTATAGTTTTGAATCATTAAAAATGTGTTTCGTATTGATTTTAACTATTATAAAATCATTTCCAAACATGTCCTGTATTACATCTCGAAGTTTTCTCTGCTAGAATTCGTGTATCTTGAGGAAGGAAGGTTAGTACTATATTTTCTATCACTTCTCACTTTATGAATAAATGTGTATGTGAATACAGGGTATTGCTGCTTCATTCTGCTTTTCAAACCCTCCAAAGGTGAACCTTAACATTGACAGCAGTGCCTCAAAATTCAGGAAGAAAACACGTAAAGTAGAAGGCATCAACAAGAGATTCAGTAAGAGCAAGAAAGAGGGAGATGACAGACAATTTGTAAGATACTAAGAAGCTCAACTCAACTGCTGTTAGTCAATGAAATTCTTACATTTATTTGATGATGTTCCTTAAATAGTCTGGTAACCCCCAGATGCGATTTTGTACCCTAATATTCATAGCCTATTTAATGAGAGAGACTTGTTGAATTATCCATATGTGATGTTTGGAAATCGAACTCTTGATCATTTTCATCCATATTTTTATATTTCTTGAAATAAGAGGTGAGTTGATACTTTTCCTATTTCTGACAAAAAAGAAAAAAAAAATAATTCTGTACTGGAGATGAATTCTGTGCCAGAGACGTTAAGGAGGTTTTAATCTAGTTGAGATGGTTGAGATGTTAAGGAGGTTTTAATCTAGTTGAGATGTTTGGGTGCTGATTTCTCTCTTACACTTTGAGTTTTAATTAAAAAAAAAAAAAAGGAAAAAAAGCAATTACATAAATAATTAATATTTTTACTTCAATATAAGCTTACAACCCATAATTTTGCCTTTGGACTTTTTTTGCCTTTAAATTTTAAAAAATGTAATGATGTTAGCATCTCGTTTTCATCGACATTTGAAACTTTTCTTTGGTTACTTAAAAGTAAGTTATTATAATTTTATTATTTAAAAGTAAGTTATTATAATTTTATTACAATAGCATGAGTTTGTAACGTAGATTATTTTATTTCACCGTAGCAAGGTATTAGTATTTAGGTGGTTAGTATAAGTAAGTAAACCCTAAACCATCACTGGTCAATCAACAACATCATTTTTCTTTTTGTAATTTTGTTATTATTTAACCTCATCCAACATCTCCAAAATTCCTCAATTACAATCAAAACAAGACCAAAAATTCATTCATAACACTAGGGAAAAAAAAGTAACAAGAACAAAAACAAAAACGAACCAATCCAATTCCCTAAACCCTAAACTCCAAAAGAAAACCACCTTCCTAAAACACCCCTCTATTTCAAATGGACAAAAACAGAGCAAAGAACAACATCAAGAACATCCCCAAGAATGAAGATGAAACAGAGACCAAATTAGAATGTGCAGCACTATTCTTTTCATCTGGTGGAACAGTGGGTGGGTGTGGAGGACTCATAGGTTCCAACACTTTGATTATCATTCTTTGACCTTTCTGACAATGCCCTGAAACTCCACTAATGAAATAGAACAATCCTGCTCTGTCAAGCTTTACTACACTATCTCCATTGTTTTCATAAAACAGAGGCTTTGGTGAAACACATTGTTTGTACTCTTCCTCTGTCACCATCATCACTGAATCTTTCTCGTACTTGAAATCTAACAAAACCATCAATCAAATCAACAAAAATTCTGAAATGGGTATGGAAAGAAACAAGCTTTTGTTCAAAATTTTCAAAAAAGAAGCAACTTTTTTTGGGTACTTACGGACACTGTCATCGACATTGAATCTGTTGTGGGAAGCCCATTTGTTGTATTTGTCAGCTTCTTTTGGTTCAGGGACTGCCCAGCCATCGCTGTCGCCGACAAGGAAATCGATGCTGATTGCTGGGAAGAAATGGAAGGAGAGGAAGAGGAAGAAGAAAGCAAGTGGGAGAGGTTTGAAGGGTGAATAACAGAGGAGAAAAGACATGGTGTTTTGAGTTAAATGAGAGATGAAATAATGAAAAAGGGGTTAAATAGAGAGAAAATAAAGAGTTAAATAAGAGGAAAATTGGGGGATTCTCGAGAAATAAAAATGTCGAAAAGGGTTAAATAGAAAGAAAACGAAGGAATGAGTTTGTTGAAAGTAGAGAGATGTGGAGAAAGTGAAGAGATTTTAGTGGTCAGCGTGAAGAAAGGGATTCCTTTTGAATTGCTATAACTGTTTTTTCTTTTTTCCCTTTTTTTTTCTTTCTTTTTTGTTGTTGAGTTTCGTTAATGTTTAGGTTGGCAGCCACCATAGATTGAACTTATGACCGATATTTTTATCATAGGACCTACGATGGTTCTCCTTTTGATTATTT
Organism: Cucumis cinereus; assembly: GCA_037974625.1. Lineage (NCBI taxonomy): Eukaryota > Viridiplantae > Streptophyta > Magnoliopsida > Cucurbitales > Cucurbitaceae > Cucumis > Cucumis cinereus. Next base: position 14,546,477 of record JBBPDJ010000004.1, on the reverse strand, counting down.
TGTTGTCTCTCTTAGATGGTATTGTTGCAATGAGGTTGTGTTCGTGGGTCTAAAATGAAACAACCATATAGAAACATATACTAATAATTCCACGATGTGACTTTAACGAAATGAACATACATCATACATTACGAAGTGCTTATATATACTAAAGGAAAAAATTTGGTCAAGATGCACGTAATCTTTGTCCTATTCTAAAATTCATATTTGAAAAGGGAATTATGATATATTATGTCAATCTATTTTTCTTTTTCGAATTAAAAGAATCAAAATTTTAGAAAACTTAAATATTGATTGACCTAACATTTTTGTCAAATTGAGTTTTTCCTTCTCTCTTTTTTTAATATGTGAGTGAAGAATTTAAAATTACATAAAAGTTGATAGTAAATATCAACGAAGTTATACTCATTTTGACAATTAAATTTAATTAGATATTATATTTTTGATAAAAAAAAAATCAAATCTATTTCAAATTAATGAAATTAGCCTAATTCAATTTGTATGTGTGATTGACCATACACTCTATCAAAAGTTTTTGAGGTTGGAATATCATTTAACTCAAGAAATCTCAAAAGAAATATTGTGAAACAATAAGAACATACCTTTGGATCATCATCATCAAATCAATGGCGTTGATGCAAATTACAGATGGTGCCATTGCCGTTCATCTCTAAACTCAGCGCCACGTCGGAGACGGAGATACAGACCGATTGATACTACCTCCACTCCTCGACGCCGAACACACAAACACAATAAAACGCCGCACCAAAGAATTTCGCCGGAGCCCTCGATTTGCAGTTTCGTCTCTCTTCCGCACACAAACTCCAAATTTTCCGTCGAGATTCTGATTTGCGAATCAACCCATGTCACAGGATTCAGAGAAGAGATTCCACTCCATCATGGACAAGCTCTTTCAGAATGCACAATCCACTCCTAACTCAAATTCCGCATCTTCCCCCTCCTCCTCCTCCAGGTTTTCTCGATTTTCTTAGCTCATTGTGTTTTTCGTTTGTGTTAGTTCTTGAGAAGATGAAAGCATGAAATGATTTTAGCTAGTTTATGTGTTTTTGGTTTGTAAATAGGGTAGCTAAAGCTTTGTGATTGTTCATCCTCTCGCGAGTGATGTTTTAAAATTGTTTAACATGAATGTTTTGTTTCAATGCTAGTCCATCCGGAGTACAATTTTCGAGAGGGAAAAAACGGCCTTATTCTTCTTCTGCTTTGGTAGTGGGAGAGCTGAGGTCAAAAAGTGATGTAATTGAGGCATTGCAGAAGCATTCTTCAGCTTCTGTTGGATCCTCGGATGCTCCGTTGTGCAGGCCTTGGGACCGTGGAGATCTTTTGAAAAGACTAGCCACATTCAAGTCCATGACATGGTTTGGTAAACCTAAGGTTTGTTTCGGATGTTTCACTTTCTTCTTAAACATTTTATGAATATTTCTTGTAATTTCAATTTTCAGTTATGTAGTGTTTGTGCTTATTCGGTTGGTTAGAGGATATTTTACTCGGTTCATTGTCTTGGGTTTTCCTTGGAAATATATGCTATTCAGTTCTGTTTTCTGGATTTAGTGGACTGTCCCTTCTCCCCTTTGATCGCAGTTTAAAGTTGAGGTGATGGTACAATTTTAGGAAATATCTATTTGGGCAAGGGAGAAGAGGATCAGGTTTACAGTGTCTTTTGATTCTTTCTAGAAGACTAACCCTATTCAAGTCATTGTCAATGACTATGTTTTGTGATTCAAGTGCACCCTCTGACTATCGGAATTGGAGTCATTTATTCTCTGGCTAGGAAATAAATATTAGAGCAAGCAGGGTCAGAATGAAAATATTTTAGAACTCAACTATTCTCTCTGGCAATTGGAAACGATATTTTGTTGACCACGGGCTGTTATTTCACATGTTTTTCATTAGGTTGAATTATTTACATGATTTGCTCTATCTTACTTCATTTGTGCTCTTGTTTTTCTATTATCTCATATTCTCCTGGCACACCTAATATTTAAGTTTACAACATTCTTCTGTACAAAGTTCTCAGAGAACTTATCACTACTTTTTGCCTTCGTACGCTGGATGCCAAACCTTTTTTTTCTTTTTTTTTTTTCTTTCTTTTTTTTTTTTTTTGATAAGAAACGATAACCTTTTTGTAGTATCTTTTATCACAAACATCTTTTTTTTGTCTGGATAAACGTTCTGTTTCTCTCCAATTTCTCTCAGTGAAGCAGACGTTTCTTCATCTTTCCCTACAAGTTCTCTCTTTTTAATGTCTGTATTTGATCAGTCTTTCACACTGTATAATATTTCTCTATGATGCGTTTCTGTATTCTTGCTCTTTTTCTCTATGGGTTGTGATTTATTTCATTAGATTTTTATTTGATTTTCTTAGTTATTCAATATTACCATATCAATGAATTTGGAGAGAGTATATGGGTTCTATATGTAGTTTGCAAATATCTAATTTTATGTAAATGTCCCTTTTTTTCTCTTCTCTGAAAAACACATTACAGTTTGGCTATTCTTTGATTCTAATATTAGAAAATTTTAAATCTTTCATAGGTAGTGAATGGTATAAATTGTGCTAGAAGAGGTTGGGTCAATGTAGATATGGATACTATTGCCTGTGAATCGTGTGGAGCACGTCTCCTCTTCTCTACCCCATCTTCCTGGAATCAGCAACAAGGTATGACTCTCTACCACGTACATGTAGTACCGAAAGAATGTGACACATTTCGACCCCAGTTTGCTTTCTTTCAATTTTTTTTCACTAAAGACGAATTGTTCTGTGTTTTTCTCCCTCTCAGTTGAGAAGGCCGCTTTGGTATTTAGCTTAAAGTTGGACAATGGGCACAAGTTACTATGTCCCTGGATAGATAATGCCTGTGATGAAGCATTGGCTGATTTTCCTCCTACCCCACCTCCAGTTTTAGTTAATAAATTTAGGGAGCGTTATTCTATGTTACTACATCTTTCAGCTCTCCCTGTTATTTCGTCTTCATTTCTCAAATGGATGAACAATCCCCACCTCAAGCAATTTCTTGAAGAATTAACCTTGGAGAAATTTGGCAATGAGTCTCTTGACAAATCTGAAATGGAGTTCCTTGGAGATGGACATGACTCAGATACTGCTAAAGTATATTATCAGGTTTTGCTCTTGCTCCATCAATCTCTACAATTCCAGTAATTACAAAACTTCTTAGGAGTTGTTTGTTATTATCATTTATGTTATTAACCGTTGCCAATCTTTCTGAGGTTGGCTTTTCCTTTTAGTAAAATATAGGATCTATACTGGTGATAAAATGGTACAAGTACTTACGATTTCCATTAAACGTATCAGATTTTTTTCCCTATAATTCTTATAAAAAAAAATAAAAGTTCACTTTCTGGCTCTTAGCCTAATTAACTAAATTTAAAATATTGCAGGCTCTAAAGCTAATTAGCTTGTTTGGATGGGAACCCCGTTCATTGCCCTATTTAGTTGACTGCAAGTCAGGAGGGTCAGATCAATCTCTCAAGAAATCCACCACTTTGGATTCTCGTCCTACAGTCAGTCTCTTCACTACTGCCACCAAAGAAAATGTAGATGGAAATAGAATTGCTGAGCTTTCAAGTGAACTGCAATCTCAGCCTAATTCTGTTGTTTTAGATTGCCGGCTCTGTGGAGCTAGTGTTGGATTATGGACTTTCCATACTATTCCTAGGCCTGTGGAGATCATCAGATTGGTTGGATCCACCGAATTAAACGGTGAGTCGGGCACTCATGACTCAGGCAATATAAGTGTCATCAATCATGCAGGTATTGGTAATGTTGGAATATCAAAATTAACTTCAACAATTGCAGGGGGGCCTACCCCTGCACGACAGAGTTTCAAGGCCACCATCACTTTGCCTGTCATTGGCCAAAGTTTAAGGGCTAGGCTATTCAATGATGAAAAATTTAGTGATCTGGTGTATACGGACCAAGAAATGGTCCAAGCTGATTCCTCGGATAAAAATATGTTACAAAACAGCAAAAGCAATGAAGAGACCACCCCTACTGGACAAACAGATCAGCCAGAAGACGTAAGATTGTTACAGAATCAAACACTTGATCCTGGATGCGGTATATCTGGTGATGATCAGACTCCTTTGTTGGAAGGTACGAGTGTTACTGATCAGGGAACCTTACCTCAATCTAGTTTGAATGGTTCAACTGAAGAAACTCAAGTAAAGAGCACAGAGTGTGTTCCTGCACAGAAAATTGAAGTGTTGGAGAATGCTGAGAATTCAATACAGGCGAATTCTGGTAACAAAGAAGCAGATCTCCATCCCCTACCCTCTCCAGCCGAAAATCCTTTGACGTCAACAGATGCTGTTATGATCACAAGTAGTGAATGCAATGAAAAGGAGTTGCCGTCTGATGTCTCTGACCAATGTGATTCCCAACAGGTTTCAGAAAATGATAATTCAAATAGCAAAGAGGTTTCTTTGGCCAACTCACAGGTGACCCCATGTAAATCCTCGTGCCTTGAAGATGTTACAAATACTGATACTGCTGGTATGGAAGAATCGATGAAAGACAAACTTGGTTCTGATAACCACACCACTTCAGAAAACGAGGCCCGTGAAGGAGGTGACCCCAATGACAAAGTGCATACCTCAGTGAACAGCGTGCATCTTGCCCATGGTGGAGGTACCATTTACCAAACCCTCTTAATCCTTCTTTTTCCATGAATGGTGCAGCATATTTATGGATTCGCTAGTTATCATAGCCTTTGGTAAGGCAGCCCCTAAGATATTCGGTGGCTTCATGCTTTAGTTCAGCGGTATTGGCCGATCTAATTGCAATAGTTATTAAAGTTAAATTGTTTACATGAAAAATTGTGTGGGAATAAGTAGAGTGGTAAGTTGTCTGTGAACAAGTATGTTATGCTTTCTGAACGATAGTTGGCTTGTTTGTTATAAACATGTTAGATTAATTGAATAGGAATTCTCTATAATGTATCGTAAACTATTCTAGCAGCTGGCTAACGAACAAGTCAGTTAAAAGAATCAACCCGGCATGTGTTTCCTGCCAAGTTCGTATCTTCTCTGTTATCCTTTTGAATTCATTATTTTTAAATGATAAATTTAAATTATATGATGAATCATATTTCATTATTTTTACCTTATTCCTTGCAGAGGATTATTCCAAGGGTGTATCATTGTGTAGTACATTGGAGTTCGATCCAATCAGGCAGCACAGATATTTTTGCCCTTGGATTGCCACAGGAAATGTCGCACCTGGATGGAAACAAACCCTAACTGCTCTACAGCGTGAAAAAAGCTCTTCACCACATTCACCTAAGAACTCTCCATCAGCGTCCCTTATCAAGGTACGTAAGAATGTTCAGTAGTCAAGCAATGTAGATGTTCTCTCCATTAATATTTTAATGCTAGAATAGTGGTGGCATGGAACGGTATATTGGTTTTTTGCAATACCATTCTGGCATTCACTTGTTAGAAATGGTAACCTAATTTTGAATAAACCATCTTGTAGATTGAAGTTGTGTTGGAACAAATTCAGTAAACTGGTTCCCAAGTAGTTAATCCATTGCCATTCATTGATAATGATTGGATCAGTAGTTCTCATTCTATGGGATATGATTTATCTATATATTCTGTTCTTGGATTTTCAACCTCCTGCTCTTAAATCCCCTATTGTAGTTTTCCCCTTGTGTGCCATGCACAGGAGACTTTCTTTCTCAAGTGAATCACCACTGAAAATTGTGTTTACTTTTCCAGGTCAATGACCCCGTTACATCAGTTCGAAATCTATTTACGTCTTCTGCGAAGAAATTGAAAAGCAGTCTAGTTTCTAACGAAAGAACCAAGCACTAGACACTGCTTTCAGTCACATATGAACCTGACAGAGCTTCCGGGATTGAGTTTCTGCCTTTTCTAAGGTATGAAGATACACACCCTTTGAGGAGGGGTTTTTCATGTCATGCGGTTCCCTATTGAGTAAATTCTAAAATGAGTGCATCTGTTGCCATATCAGTATCTATTTGTTCTCAAACTAGTTATTATGTGGTTTTGTAATAGTAAAGTCATTTTGACTCGGCCTCTATTGGCAGCTTGCAATTTTTGGAACTTAGTTTGAGGTTAAGAGTGACGAGTTCAGGGCCATGAATTTAGAGAGTTATCGGAACATAGGTAACAATTTTGAGCATCGCCAACATGAGTATAACTAAATGGTAATTGACATGCACATCTTTCCTTTAGAATGAAAGTTTATATTTTCATACTTCCGCATTTGTTGTACTACGATGACGGACGGTGGGCACTATTGTAAATTTGTCTACATGGACAAATACCTAATTTTCATATTCCACAATCCCAACTTCATTAATCATATTATGTGGAATGAAATGACTAATTAATTTCAGAAAATTGTGAGGTAGAAGATTGAATCTACAAATTCTTAGAAGTACAATACAATCTTATTATACGATAAATTTAATTTAGAAGGATATTTATATTATAATATTTTGAAATGATATAAAATACCTCATTCATAAGGATATAGTTACATTTAAACAATTAAATTGAAAAAATGACAAAATTGGGAGCATAATCAATGTTACTGTAGCCAATAGGTTCAAGTATTTATCTTGGACAAAGACATGTCATTGCTCTAGCAATCCACAGTTTGTGACAATCACTTTTGAATAAGGACGGTTGAATCCTCTTTCTGCGACAACAGCTCTTTTATCGCCTATTAGCTTTGCCACCCTGCTCATCAATCCAAACCTCAATGTCAATTTTCCCAATTCATTGACAAGCTCAGACTAAATCAATAAATAATAGAAAAAATAAATCAATTTTGATCCCAAATTTGTCAAGTTAGAAAGATAAGTGTTGAAATCTAAACCTTAAACTTTAAAAAGTATTACAATTCTAATCATCTAATAAGTTTTTGCTCCAAATATACGCGTTCATCGAATTATAAAATAAAAGTGAAATATGAAATTGATAAAATTCTAGAAGCTAAATATTTGTTGAATTCTTTTGAATTTTCGTATTTGAAAAACTTTATTTCATTGAAAATAATGAATTTATGATGATCTTTACAATACTATCTATTTATTAAATCAGGAAAATAAGCAAAAATTAAATCGAGAGTCGAATGAAATCGAGAGAAATTGATTTCTTTTCATAAATAATAGGTAGTCATTAACACACAAGAACATGAAACTGAGATTACCCTTCATAACAAAACCATAACATTATCATAGAAAGGATCATAAAACTATACCTGAAGTAGGGAGAAGTAGTATTATCTTTGACAGTCTTCACTTGTGCAATCTTCTCCACAACTTCCATTCCATCCAAAACAGTTCCAATCACTAAAGCCGAATCATCAAGCTCGGGCGAATCTTTAACCGATATCGTGAACTCCGTCCCGTTCGGTTCGGTACCAACCTGTTCCTGATCAACCTCCAGCTTCCCTTTCCTAGCTACCAACTTCAACTTAGGAGGTGGTTTTAAAGGGTCTCTCACAATGATCCCCACAGTTGAAGCCAAATTCTTAGTCCCAGAACATTTCTCATTCGCTCTTTCCCATTCATCCTTAAGAGTTTCAGATACTAATTCATTCCCATTCCTCTTTGCAAGCTCAAAATCCACACCATAAGATCTAACTCCACTATGTTGAACATAATTTGGAGTGATCTTTACAAAGTCTTTTCTTCTATAAGAAATCCCAGCAGCTCCACTTACAAGATTGCTAAACCTTGCAACTCCTGCTGGGGAATCATTGCCATAAAGGCCAATGATAATGCGACCAGCAGGAACTCCATCAATGGAGATATCAAGGAATGCACGTTTTGTGGGGATCTTTCCTGTGCAAAGAAAGTCATCATGTTTAGGACTCTGTAATTCTTCTTCTTCAACCTCTGCTTTGGAGGACATGAAAAATGGGTCTTGAATTTGAGAGTTAAAGAGAAGAAGTAAGAGGGAATTGGTTCCAATGGTGAGATTCCGGCGGGAGATTTTGCAACATTGTTTGATGAATGGAAATCTTGGGGAAGTAGGAATGTTTTGGGTTTGGGTTTGAGAAGAAAGGTTTGGGGAATGAAGAAATTTGGGGGTTCGCAACATGTCCTGATATGGAGTGTGTTGTTTTTTGGTTTGTTGATTTTCTTTCACTGTGAATTTGAAGTGTTTTGGGGAAGAAGATTGTGTGGATAAGCAATGTGTAAAATGACGGCCACAGAAGATAGAGTGCAGATTTTCTTGTGGCATTTGCCCACCAATCATAACAGAGTAATGTGGGTCAAACTATGTATTCTTATTATTTCATAATAATTTTGTTTTAATCTGTCTGTTTTTATTTATTATTTTTATTTTATTGTTTTGTTGGTTTTATATATATTTTTTGCAACGAGTATGAGTTTGTTATGTAAGTGACTTCATGAATCCCACGCTACAGAAAACATCGAGTTTATGTTTTATTAACTTCTTACACATACATAGACTTTAAGTTTTACAAATGTCTAGACTTCGCAATTCTATTTCTAACTCCCAAGCACCGTCTAATCACATACTTCACATGGGCTCAATATATTGAAGATCCGAATCTAAATGAAAACATACAAAGCGATTCTATAGTACAAAACATTATGATTCCACTCGGGAATAATTTTAACACCACATCACCAATTTGATCCCTTGTCGAGAATTTGGTTGAAATTCCATACCGTAGTAAGAGCAAATACTCATGGAAAAGTTAAGTGATTTCTTTAAATTGTTTAAGTTAGGTTAAATTATAAACAATAACTCCAAACTTCGTTCTCATTTTGAAATATCCATATTCTTTTAAAAATTTACAATATTACTCTAAAACTTTTATAAACATTTCAAAACTACTCGCGAAGTAAAAATTCTTTACAGCGTTGGTGAAACTCACGAAACACGTTGGACATAAAACCAACATGACAATGACTAAGACACATCAATTGAGTTTCATTAAATTTTTATGTAAAATTTGAACAATTTTTCTACACCAAAAGCAGTTTGAAACATAAAAGTATAAATATTTTCAAACATATAGTAAAATTCAAAAGGGAAATTTTATAATTTAGCCAAAGAGTTATGAGAAGCAAGTTTCCCTCCAGCAATCATCTTAGTCACCTTCACGTCGTTTTTTTTTTTGTAGATTATCCATCACCTTATTGTCCCCTTCTGCACCCTTAGGAACCAAAGACAATCTTCTGCTATATTTTTAGTATCTATTTTCCAGAAAATGCCAATTTCATTCATTGTCTATTATTGCAAATACATGTACGAAACTCAATCATTCCCAATTATGGCACATTTTATTTTATGTTATCAGTTATCAGTTCTCCGGCATTTGTATTTCAGTTTTCAATCTACCAACTCATACTCATACATTATGTAGCTCCATTGCTCACACATGTGCCTCTAGCAACCCATCAAAGTTTGTCTTTGCGCTTTGAAAGTACTGATACTTGTTTCACAAAAAGACAGCATTCACTCTGTCTAACCAAAACTATGCCCATGACCCCTGCAACTATACAGGCAAGCACAAAAATAAACATTTCAAAAGAAACAGCAAGTCGTCTACGCAGTTGAAAAACAATAAGCTGCAATGAGGAAGCGGATTTCAATTCTCTCTCAATCAAATTCATTTAAATCGTATAAATATCAATGACATTTGTTGCTTGACAGAGGATGGGGGGAAGGGAATCATCACTAGGCCATGTAATAGATCCTTTTCAGAACGCCTTGTTGCAACTATTGTGAAGTGAAATAACAGCATTTACAGAGAAAAGTGGGTGATTGAAACCTTCGGATGACAAAACTGCAAACAACATCTCTTAGTAATAGCCAACACCTTTGAATTCTGATGGGGTGGACTGCTGAGCATTATCTTCTCCCTTCCCCAAAAATACAAGCCGGCCTACAAACAACCAGACTTTATCAACGGAGGTCATATGTGGTGATCCTAGGACCATTTGTTTCAACATGCATGAATGCCAAGTCAACACAAAAGCAATCTCAAATTCTTTATAATCCCTCCGATTCGCAGAGGATCAGGCCATGAAAAAACAAATGGAAAAACCAGGGAACCAACATTATAATTCAAACACCAGTCAGAACCCATATAGGTTTTTCAGCCTACACAAGAAAAATAAATTTTCCTTTTTTAAAGTTAAAATATGTATCACGTCCAAGAAAGGACATTCAAATCGTAAAGAGGCTGTACCTTCGTCACAGTTCAGAACAAAACTTGCCGAATTTTTATTGTATTAAAGATGACACAAATGGTGCTTAAGTAAGTAAGTAGCCATAATACATGAAGAACTCTATATTCATAAAAGAAGGGTGCTAAAACATAATAAATGCCGTACAATTTTCTTTTGTAGAAGAAACCGTTTGAAAGAACATGTGATTAAAAAAACCCACAAAAGACCCATTTAAAGAATGAAGGGGTAAGTGTTGTACCATTGCGACGAATCGCAACTTCTCTAATACGTCGAACAAGACCAGTGACTTGATCAGTGAAGATTTTGGTCTCCAAGTTCCCTTCCAAATACAAAATTGAACTGACAAGGACAAATTTACACAGTAAGTATGAAGCTGCAACAAAGAATGAGGAAACAAATACTACTACAATATCTTTTGTGAGCAAGAAGGTAACGTGAACCAGAAAAAAGGAAAACTACAAAGTTATTAACGGGCACAGTTTGGAATTGAAATTAATCGAGTATCGCTTCCCACCACTTTACTAACGAAACATAAGCTCGTTATTAAGAGTTGATGGCAGAATATAAGCAAATTTCTATGATATTATCTCCATGTAGCTCAGGTAAATGATCAAGACTGAAATGCTTACCCGGGCACAACATGCTTCATGACGATCTCGCCCAGTCTCTGAGGATAAATCGAAACCCGATGCCATTGAACTGCGCACCGATTTGCATACTCTCTGGGTTCCTCGTTAGCCAAGGGTCTCCGATTATTTCGAATACCCCCTGTCCCAACTGATAACAGCGTCACTGTTCTTCCACTCTTCAGCTGCTTCTGCAATGGACTTTGCCCCACCTGACCCACCAATATAGCCTTCAAGCAAACACGAAATGTCAATAAGATGAAAATGTAAGCAACCAAACATCAAGAATCGAAAGTCCCAAAGCACCTATCCAGCATCCAACGTACCTTATAAATGCCAGGATCGAGGCCATTTTCGAGAGGTCGATTAAAGATCGTTCTCGATTGGGACGAGGACGGTGAGAGAGAAGGTTGATTAGCTACTGAATGTGAGTCCGAGTCCGGGTCCAAGCCCAAGTCCGATTCAATACCGGACTCAGTGATGTCTGATACCGAGCGGAAGGAAAGGTTATTGGTGCAATAGGTTACGGGGAGGATGTCGTGATGATGGGAAGCTTTTGAATTCGATAGGAGAGAGCGGCAAAGCCTTCTTGACAGTGCAGCCATGGAGGTCATCGTCTTCGTAATTGACAATCAGTAGAGAAACTCAAAAATTTAGCGCATGGCTTAAACCCTAGAAAGGTAGAACCCTTCAGATAGTCGAACCGAGCCGAACCGCAATCTGGATAGTGATGCGGGTTGACGTTCGGATCGGACCGTGTTTTCTATTATTTTCATGCTATTTTATTTTAGATAATTTAAACATTTTAAAATTCTTATTTATATCCTTTATTTAGAGAATTGTTTTTAATGCCATCAACTTCTATGAAGGTGAAAATTTGGATAGCTCTTTCCTTTTCAAGTACAATGATTATATAGAAGAAAATGATAATATAATGAAACTAATTATATGTATCAACCTCACATTGAATTAAGTTTATTTTGATGTAATAAACATTTGTTTTGTTCTATTATCGTACTTAAATTTGATCGACAATATTGACTAAATAATGATCATATATTAATGAAAACATAATTTTTCATTATATCAGTCGTAATTAAGGAGGAACATGAGGTAAAAAATCCAACCGTAAATATGGTGTGGTGTGGTGTAAGTGTTTTATTCGTCGAGTTATACTCAAATTTAACCTATCCATATCTATCTTAATTGAAGGCCAAATTACAAAATTATCTTTTATGTTCTCGACAAAAAAAATAGCTTTCTACACTTTGAGGATTATGTCCAACGAATTCATATGCGATTTTGAATATTGTGTTTAATGGGCGTTCAAAAGTTTAGTTTCAATATATCAAAACTTTAAACTTGAAGATATTTAAGATGTTTTAGATTTCCATCTTTATGTATAATCTAATACGTAAAATTAAATTTATGTCCAGTGAGAACTTGCTCTTTCAATTTTATGTAAAATAAATACGTTAATACATCATAAAATGTTGACTCAATCAATTAATTATCAAGTACACACCTTTTAAAGTATAGAAACTTAAACTTAGGGACCGTTTTGGGACACCAACGATTTAATTTATAACCTAACGTATACTAAGTACTATTTCAAAACTTATTTTCTACAATTCTTTCACCACTTGTCCTCTTATCCTCGTTCTTCTTCCTTGTTACAGTATTTATTGTTTTCTATCTAAATAAAAATAATTTACACCTCAAAACATAAACTACTATAACATAGACTAAAATTGTATTACGATACATTTACTATAATAACTAATCTAGCGCCTCAAACACTCCCTTAGTATTTAGATTACATGTTTTCAAAATTAGACGATGATGTAACATGTATGTTTAAGATTTGTTAATTAATTTGGTAGATATAAGGGATTGTCTATCTTTTACACGGAATACGAATTTTTCCATTATTTTAAAACAAATGGAAATAAAAAAAACAGAGGAAATTAACAACCTCCGAATTGGAGCAAAATATGAAACAAAAACCAATTTAAAATATTTTTTGTTTTTTATTTTAATGAATTTGGTTTTGTTTTAAAGTTCATGACAATAATATGAAAGAAACATGAAACAAACAAAAGCAAACAAACTACGAACTAAATGAATAAAATTAACTAAAACAAAACAAAAACAAACAAACTACGTGACCGCACGACCCATATTCTGCGTTTTCCTTTAAAATAATAATAATAATTTTAATATAATTAGGATGTGGCAGGATGTATGAATTATTATTTATAAATTCCGAATTATATTGACCGTACACGTGGCACACATCTGCTCTCGAATACTTTTTAAAATTTAAACAATAAAGACAAAAATTAAATTAAAAGTAATTTTTATTATTTTTCAAATTGGACTTGCACTATATGAAGAAGGGAATTCCATCCATACTTAGCCCATTCATATTGATAGTAGTAATTGCTAGGTTTTTTTTTTTAATCCAAAATATCGAGAATGACTTCATTCGATTTTATATGTTAGATAGTAAGGAGAAATATTTATGTGCATTTTAAGATGCATCTTTTTTTTTTTTCATCTCGTTTAATTGTTCAATAATAATTTGTCATGTAGTTAATCTTTCTTAATTTTTAAATTTATTTCATGTGTATAATAATGAATATATCATATAATATGTCTCTTCATTTATTGTGTGTCACGTCAACATACTTTTAAAATAAGATGATGTCTACTATTATTAATATGAAGTATAGTAGTATTTATGAATACTAGTTAGTGTCGTGAATAGAGAGAGTGGGAAACTCTAATGCTAGACACTTTCGTGTACAACAAGACGTGCAAATATTGTTAGAATGCCTCGAATCTACTTTCTAACTCTTCGAACGTTTACGTAATTTACGAATTTGATCTTAGAACTTGGAGACTATTTAAACTTTATAGCTTTATTAGCACCTATGTTATATGATATTTCTCTCTACTATAATTTAACGTCTTCATTTGTTTGTGGGCCTAGCCAACATACTATTGATAAACTTTTGTATCAATTTATTTATTATTTATATTTTTTTATTATCGATTACATATCAGATTGGAGAGCGAGGTAGTGGATGAAGTGATAGAAAATACTTATATAGATGAATGAGGTAATTGACTTTTTAAGTGTTTAAATACGTGTTTATAAGTTTAAAAAAGTATTTACAAACACCGTGAAAGTCAACCCAAAAGGGTAAGATTAAAGAAAAAGGGTTCAAGGGAAAATAAAATAAAATATTAAAATAATTTACTTAAGAGATTATAAATGCTTGTCACTCTCTCAATCTCTTTCCAAATATAAAGTCAGCTTCTGTGGCTTTCTTTAAAACAGAGCGTATCAAATTCCAAATTATCCATTAACACATCAAACAAGCTTTTACATTGTCTCTTCAATGGCGGACTCGCCAGAGATTTGATCACAATATTCCGCCATTAAAAACTTTGGAGCCAAACGGAACACAGAATTATCATTACAGACCATCCCGACTCCCGAGGCCCACGAACACACAGAGCAGAGAGAGGAGAAATTCATATTTCAGAGAGCAAAATCCAAGTTAAATTACTACACAATTTCCCCCCATCTATTTCCATTGGGGTATTTCAATTAATTGCATTTCATAATCGTCTCTCTTTATCTCTCCCTCTCTGTCTTTATCTCTTTCAAGTCATCCATGGCGAGATTCGATTTACAGAGATAGGCGAAGAATCGCGAGTTTCTTGGCGAAAAGAGAGATGGATTTAAGGAAAATCGTGGTGATTGTTGAGGACGTTGAAGTAGCAAGAACAGCGTTGAAATGGGCGCTCAATAACCTAATGCGCTTTGGCGATTTGATTACTCTTCTTCATGTATTTCCTTCTACAAGATCCAAAAGTAGTTCCAAAGTTCGGACTCGCCGATTGAATGGCTATCAATTAGCCCTAACTTTCAGAGACCTCTGTATGACTTTCCCGAATGTAAGTTTTCCGATTACAGATTTTTCTTTCTTGTTTCTTCATTCCTTTAATTATACTGATGATTTGAGTAACGATAATCATTTTATAGGGTTATGTTACAGACAAAGGTTGAGATTATTGTGACGGAAGGCGATCAAGAAGGTAGAAAGATCGCTGCCATTGTTAGAGAAATCGGAGCTTCGGTGCTTGTAGTTGGACTCCATAGCCATAGCTTTCTATACAAGTAAGTTTTTCAAAATTGATTAATTGTTTCACTGATTATTATTTCATTAGGACTCTGGGAATCTTCATTAATTATTATGAAATTTATGATCCTGATCTGCCATTAATGAATGGGGTCCTGTCCTGTCTGTTTACAACTTTTTGTACTGAATGGATCAGAGCCAGAGAGATTTTCTCTTCTTCATGTTTAAAAGTTAAGAACAGAGGATGGAGAAGAGAGTCTTTCTGGGAAATTGCTCAAGAAATTGGTCAATTGTGTTAGGTTAAGAGAGTGCCTCAATGGGTTTAGAATTTTTCTAATCTCTGTTTTATTATGTGATTAACATGATCATTGCCTAATTAGGATTTTGTGCTTTCTTTAATGGCAGAGGAGTTGGTTGTGTATTGTTTAAGAATTTTTTTTACCATATTGTCGCATCTCACTGCTATTATTGTGCGGTCTACTAATATTTTTTAAAAAAATACAGTATTAAGTAATTTTTTTGAGAATTGATTTTTTTCCAAGTACAACCACTGGGAGTGGAGGAATTCTAAACATCGACTTTGTAATTATAAATACACTTAAATATCAATTAAACTGAGTATTTCGAGTAATTTATTGATGTCACAACTTTTTGTGGCATTGTTTTGAGTTTGATCTTTTCATCACAAAAATGCCTCCTACCTGACAATTTTATTATGAGCCAAAACCATAAGTACCAAATTGTTTTTGTGATAATTGGATGGGACCCATTTAATCAGTCAGTGTCACTCTTTCTTATCATCCACCCAAAAGATGTCATCTTTTGAATATGACTTGGGTGTGGTGGGAGAGAACTTTCCTTTCCTTAACTTGGGATTTTGAATCATGGGTATGTCTTTGTGTGATAATAGGGTTCATCAAACTGATAATGTTAGGTGTTGTTTTAGCCTTACAAGTTATATAATATACAAGTTTTATCCATCTTTTTGTTGTTCACTTCAATAGTATGTCAAAAGAAATTAAAAATAAAAAATTAATACACAGTAATGTATTGTATAAATGTGTTAGCAAAAGAAAATGGGTGCAACATATAATACACTCAATTATTTTTCTTGTATAAATTGAGTGGTTAACTATTAGGTGAAATTTTACCTAATAACACATTCTAGAAAAATAAATATTCATGTTTTTTTTCCTTTCGTTTTAGGAGATGTAAACGCTATACTATATCTAATATTTAGTCAATAAAGTATTGGTCAAATTACATTGAGATTTGTATTTGCAATGAGTCTTTGAATCTTCAATATTGTTTCTAATGGGTCTAACGTTTATATAAAAATTAAGTTGGAGTTCAATTCTACATAAACGTTTGATTTTGTATTTATTAAATTAGTTAATTTCTTAAATTTTTGAATAATTTGTTAGACATTATTGAATTTATTTTTAAAGTTTAATGACTAAATAGATTAAGTATTAAATCAAACAAAAGCTCAAACTAATGAGCCACCCTTTTTTATGGCGTGAAATGTTGGAGAAACGTGAAGAAGATCCAACAAGTGGGAAAGAACTAACTGGAAACGAAATAACATTGTAACATAACAAATTCTTTTATCAATAAGAGATTGTTTTCTCTCGCTTTTTCTGAATCAGAAAGAAAGAGAATAATAATAATAACTAACATTTTGTTTGATAATAGAATGGCTATGGAGGAAGAGGATTTAACCAGAATTTTCAACTGCAAAGTTCTGGCAATCAAGCAAGCAACGAACACAGCAGAAGAATCACAAAAAACCAAGAATGTGGAAGTGATAGCTGCAACTATGAACGGTTCAACCAATATGGAATTTTCCCAGATCGAGATTGCCAAATTACAGTAAGCTAATTAAGCTAACCACTCAATTTAAATACCATTACTGGAAATATTTCTTATTCTTTACTTGAATTTGAACTTGATTATATATATATATATTGCAGAGCTCCTGAAATTCCTATCCAGAAAATTCCATACAGAATCTGCCCCGACCCTTATGCGATTATTTGGAGATCGAAGAAATCAACTAGAAGATGGACTTTGTGAGAAACAACCAGACCAGACCTTCTTTATTTATCTCAACCTTCATCCATTCCACTAATGCTCTGTTCTGTTCCATCTCTTTCCCACACTTCTTTTTAGACATTGCCAATAACGGAGTTCTCTTCTTTTGTCATTTGTCAACAACAACATATGCCCTGTACACCACACATCCAGAATAGTCAAAAGAAAAGGTGCACGATAATTGTAATCCATTTTATCTGATATATATATATATATATATATATATATATATATATATATATATAGGTTTTGCAGTTTTTCTTTCTGTTTCTATGCAATTACTTAATGCCTTGATCTTGTCTCTTTGCACACTCTTGAGACTTTTTATTTAATATAACAAAGGTTGTGCATGTAGATTTAAACGGGAGTATGCATATGTTAACTAATAACTATCGCTGAGCTCATGTCGAGTGCAAGATGTGAACCCGAGCCTATTGAGAAAGACTATAACATATTATTCTTACAATGTTATTTACTCTTTAATAATATTGATTTTTACTTATTGGATCTTATTTCATGTGTTTCAAGCCCACAAATGAGAAACAACGTTGAATTATATAATATACATTAAATTTAGTTTCTGAATTAGTCGATGATTTAAGAACAATAGTCAATGTTAAGTTTATTCACTAATCAACAATTTATATGTTTTGTTTAACCATTTATTCGAGTTTTCTCTTTAATATTTTAAAAGCCTAAAAGATAGCATTGCTAGTGCTTCAGACAGTTTAACTGTTACTTTCCTTTCTTTCTTAAGTTATCTCTTAATATTTTAATCACATGTTCAAATATTATGATATTTGGTAGGTTCAATTGATAACCTAAACCTTCATTCTATGTTTTTCATCGAATTTTAAGATATCTCAGAGTGTTTAATTTCATTTTAATTAGTCTCTAAACTTTTAAAATGTATATTTTAGTCATTTAACTTTTTTTTAGAAAACAACTACTTTGGTTTGTCCACTTCGAGTATATATGTTGTCTTGTTAATACAAGGCATAATTTCATGTCAAATTAATTAGTCACGATCACTAGATTAATGTGAATTTACGATAGAAACGTAATACAACGAAGATTCAAAAAGATTGATTTTAAAATATTAAGTACTAAAACTAACGTTTCAAAAAGTTTATGGATAAAAAAGTAAAACTATATAATAAAATTAAAAGTTTAAAATAACAATCTAGAAGTAAGTTTATGAATTAAAATGGGATTTACGATGTCTAATATTATAATATATTAAATTATCATCATTTTAGAAAGATCAATGATGTAAGTATTTTAAATAAATTGATTATTTATATTATCACTTAGTAGTATCCAAGTCTGTCTGGAATTGTTTTTTTATATATAAATAAATAAATAAATAAATAAAAGTCTGCTTGGAATTATTATGAGCTGATCTCATACCAAGTGGGTGAACCATATAATTTCTAATAGATTACATCAATGGCCAAGTTATGGTTACCCAATGTTTTGAAATTTGAATTATTTATTCAGATGTAGAAATCAAGAAAATCCATTTTATAATTAAAAACTTCTTAAATACAGAGAGTTAATATTCACAATTGTTGACCCATAATTAACCATCAACCATAGATTTAACGGTAAAATTTAATTTTTGTTACGATCAAAAGAAATACTCTCAAGTAATTATTAGTTACTTGTTAATTTAAGTATTGTATTGAGGTAAGAGATCGAACTATCGACTAAATTTATCCGATATATGCTAAGATGCGCATAGGTAGATGAACTAGATGTAATGAAACATATAGTATATTTTACATACACTCAACAAAATTACTTTCACTCTATATATACTATACAAAAGAGAAATTTGCAAAAACAGGGCCAAAATAAAACCCAAGGAACATCCCCAATTCTTATCCAATCACATGCTTAGGTGACCTACCTGAAATCACCCGCGCGTGACGTTAAGCTACTATAAGCTCCATTCAACTCAGTATACCTGGCGGGGACTGGTTGCAAGAAAGGCGGGTAACGGACTAGCACGTGGCGACCGTAACGGAACTTCATTCAGCTGTTTCCCGTTACTATCGTAATAAATTACGCCCGAGAAATCCAACGGCTCACACTTATCCCCCATCAAGATCGCCTTCTGCCATACTCCCCCGTCTCCCCACTCCTCCTCCGCATCGCCGCTGCCTCGCTTATTCTTCTTCTTATGAATTAACGTGATCGCCGTGTTGCTTATGTTCTTCAGAAACCGCTTCGGGCGGATCTGCGGTGATCGTAACTCTAATCGCGGCAATTGCTTCGCTTTCAGTTTGATTTGAAGCTTTTTTGATGCTCTGCTCGCTTGTTTCGCACAGAGCGCCACCAGAGTCGATAGAGAGACGAGCAAAGTCGCCGCCGCTCGCCTTGGCGTTGCTAGGACAGAGCCACCGCCGGAGATGGAGGTGGAGCCGCCGCGTTCCGGAGTGGATTGACTCATGCTTGAAGCAAATCGGAAATGGGAAAGGTTAATTAACAATTTTCGATTTAGGGATATTATTATTTGAGATGAAATGGAGTTTTTGAATTTGAGAATTTTGGTTTGTATTTATAGTGGTCTTGGTCATCGTTAATTAGAACATCTATAAAGAAACGACGCCGTATGACCTCAGTAGTTTAATTTTTATTAAAGAACTAACGGAAAGTGGGTTATTTTTCATTTTTTTTTCTATATTTCAACGGGGCAGATTTGAAGATATTGCAAAGGGATATTGTTTCTATGTTCTTTAATATCTTGATTTTTGGTGATAAAAAAACTCAAAAGTTGGAATCTTTATTGAATTTAAAAAAATATTAAAATTCAAATAAAATAACATAATTATAATGGGTTGAAGACTTAAGTATTTATATAATTCAATCAAATATTTGATATCTTGAATCTTTCAAAGTAGTTTTAGAGTCTAGTGGTCACCTCACCTAGAAGCCCAAGAGCTTAAACCTTAAGCCTTTGAATATTTTTCTAAAATATACAAAAATAATTATGAATTTCGAAATTTGAAAATTATCTTCCACCCCATAAAAAAAACAGTTGAAAAGCATTTACTTCTAAATAAATGTCCATAATTTTAAAGTTGCCTTGTAATGTTCATATATCGATAGTGGAGAAATACAACGCGTGTATATATTAGAGGTTAATTATTGTTTAATTATAGCATTTATTTGATGTGAAAATCGTGGTGGATTTTGAGGTTTTCCACTAAAATAGAGCAGATAAAAATGGAAAATAGCACTAGAGGGGGATTTATTAGTGGGATTAATATTGATTGCCACGTGTCAAGCAGGGAGACACAAGGATCGCAATAAAACAGTTTGAGAAGACAAGTAAGGAAAAGTTGCCACGTAGATGTGTAAACAAAAGGAATTTAAATGAAGTGGGAGAAAGTGGGTGGGGGGTGGAGTCGTACGTTGACTCAGCGTGCAACTTGGCATTTTTGGTGTTTCGTATTATTTTGGACCCCACCACTTTCGGTATTTCAAAATGCTACCCCATTTAAAGTTTAATTTTAATATAAGGTCGACATTATAGAATATTGTCACACCATAAAAAAACAAATGCCTTCTTTTATTTTTTTTTTACCAGGAATAAAAAAAAGGTTTTTGTTGAATGATACTTTGATCAAAGACGTGAGATGCGCTTAAATTGACTATTTTTACTGCATTGGTTGGCTCGTTTTATTAAAGATAAAATTTGAGCAATATGTTGGACAACATGTCAACAACATTGTTAATAACATTGGAGCCACTGGTTCAACAAAATATATTTTTCATATATGAAAGATTGATTTGCAAATTTCGTGGATGCCTTCCTCTACCCGTTTCTACCTTCATTTTTCTCATGCAAGTAATATTTATACTCTCCTAAAATTATATTCTCTATGCTACCCATATATATATATGATATTTTTTCCATTTTTAAGGTTAGCCACCCCATGAGAAAAGTATGTGTACATTTGACGTTTTGAGCTTAGGGTTTGTCTAAATCTCAACCTTCATGTATTGTTGTTAAGTTTATTCTAAGTCGTTTCTGCATGCTTTCGTAATGACCCTCTTGTCAGATATATTGTCTGTGAGATCGTGCTTGACATTGTGTTCTCTGTTAGATCCACCTATTTTTTTCAACTATTTTTAGTTTACATGTTTTGTAACGCTATTTATATCTTTGTTAGAAGTTCTTTTCTTAAACATTGTCAAAAGTTTGCATTAAAAGTTTTTTAATTACTAAAAGTTTAAGTTATAAGCCTATCTAAAACATTTAAGAATGTAAATCAATAAAACTAGAAAGTACTTATAAAGTAGAGCGACCAATAAAATCAAATATTGAAGTATAAATAAAGTAAAAATTCTAAATCATATACGAATGGAATTAAATTCATTGCTTGAAAAAATATTATTCAAGATAAGGATGAGCATAAAGAAATATTTTAAAAAAAATTAAAATAAACAAATTCTTGTGTTTTTATTGAGTCTTCTAAAATACTTTTAAAAAACATTTGATAAAATAAAAAATATGGTGAATAATCTGTTGAAAAAAGTTCCAATCGTCGATGAAAACTTAGCTCAATTAGTAGCAGTGTATGTTCAACACCAAAAAATACGTGGTCTAGAACTTGAAATTTCCACGGTTCGCTAAAAAATCCAATCACATACATAAAAATATTAAAATAAAATGGTAAAGACTTGTGGAATATGACACATGGCATATTAATGATAATGAAATCCATCAAGTTTGATAGGAGAAGAAGGTCTTTCCAATTTGGCTTGTACTTCAACTCCAACATTTTGATTGCCTTCAAAGCTTTATCATATCATTTTGATTAGGTATGCAATTTTTTTTTGTTGGGCAAGATATTTGCTAATTAACTTCTTCACCTATATTTTATTTTTGGAACTTAGTGTATTATATTTATATTAGTGGCTTCATTAAATACTAAATCATTTAATCTTTCTATAATCATACCAATTTACTCATTAGCATACATTTGAAGTGGGTAACATATTAAAACCATGAATGATTGTCAACTTCACGTGGTGTTTGATCTGTCGATTTCGTAAGTTGTTTTACAAAATTTATTATTACTTCGTAAAGATGAAACTTTTTGATAAATGTGCTAATTTCAATAATAAACACTATTGAACTTTGTATATTTATCGATAAAACTTCATTTGAGGAGTATTGGAATGGTGGAAATCGAGGGTGGGACGATAATGAGAATGCAAAGCGTCAAAATAGTAGAAAAGATGGTTGGGTTAATTAAAACTGTGGAAAGAAAATTTGTTTGGTATTACAAACTGTGACCAAAACATCCAGTCCAAACATGAACGTGGAATTAAAACTCATTTCGTTCCATCCTTCCAAACACTTCCCTTGTCTCAAACACCACAATTTAGTAAAATAAAAATAAAATCAATAGATGTTTATTATATATATCAATAGACAACCTCTTAAAATTACCTCTTTATTTTTTTTTTCTTTGTATACATCAATGTTTTTAATGTTTGGGGATTCTAAGAACTAAAAGGAAATTTATGTTATTGAAACTTAAAAAATTAGCTACACATCAAAATCACTAGCACAAAACACTTAAGTGCATATATTTAGACCTAAACCTATAACCATGCTTTCAAGACACCCAACATTCTCTATCGACAATTATAATGTTATAAATACACGGTAATAAACACACGACATATTTGAGATTAGTATCCTATTGATATATAATACTAGGTTTAAACACGAATTAAATAGGAGTACAACTTATAATGTGATTGAAAATTTTCAATTCTATACGTTTTTTTTCTTCTAAAAAATCATTCAATACGAAAATAGTTCATCGATGATTAACCTATATATTTTCTAAATTCTTAATTTATAATTTAATGTTGAAAATGACTCAAACCCATATGACGCATATTGGTTGGGACGTTATTAGGTTATATTTGTTGTTATTATTTAATGGTTGAAAAGTCATATGGGTTAATTAATTAGGTCAGCTATGTGCTAATTAAATCTCTACCTTGTCACTGTCCTTCTAAAGCAGTTGCGGCTGTGCCTCATGCAATTTAATTCGATAAAATGTAAAATAATTAAGGTCAAATTCTTGGTGATTACGGCTCAAAATACTCACTAATTAAGGGATTTTTTAAATCAAACACAACTTGGTAGTTGAGTTTAGGATATTATTGCAATTAATTTGGCTCTTTCCCTCATCTAAAAGACATTGCCCTTCACTTGCTGCCTAATTGAGATTACTTACAACTAGTTGTCTCTTGAGCCTTCCAATTCTTTTGGAACTTTAAAATGCAACCAAGTTAAATGTGTCGTATGGTTAAAATCCTTCCACACCTACGTTTAATTTCAAAAATAATCTTTGGAATTCTGATCTTATTCGTGGGTGTGTACTAAATATTTTTTCTTGAATTTTTATAACGATGTCAAATAAAAATAAAAATTTAAAAACCAAATACTTATCGTATTTGAAAATTAATGCATACATTCTATGTATGTATGTATGTATGATTGAAAGAAAGAAGATGATTGCACATACTAAAAAAAGGAGTCGATTACATGCAAGAGCTGTTATTTTCAAACAAAGTCAAACAAAATTGCCATCTAAAATAAAACACAAATGGGACAAGGAAAGAAAGGCATGAAATAATGCATCTAATGGAAGATGTTGACTTTTAAAGTGGAAAAAAAGTCTAGCTAGTTTTCATTATCAAGCATGTTGTAATTTGTAAAGCGACTTCGAGAAAATTTTGGTAAGATCTTACTTGTACTTGTTTTGTTCACAATGCAATAGTTTTCACTTAAGACGTTGTCGAATTTGATGATTATTTGCACAAAACAAAACATTGTTGACGGTTACTTTTGTCCCTTGTTAGTCACCATGGGCCTTCGATGGCAATGACAATATGACATGTCGTCCACCTTGATTTTGCTCGTACCAAAGTATACGTGTGTTTGTGTTGGAGTTTTGTGTCCTCGAAATGACTGAAGAATGTGTAAATGTTGGATCAATTTCATTATAATTTTTAAGCTCTAGGAGAATGAAAATGATATACGGATTGAACTTGAGCATAATGTAGTACTTTGTTGAACTTTCTCCTTTGGTGAAACTCCAAGAGCTCGACTAGTTGACCAGGAATTCGAGGTCTTGACTTTTCTCATTTAGGCCGCATGAATCCCAGGGCTTATGAACTCTTTGAATTTCAAACACATACATACAATTATTTGCATAGTTAAAACAACTAGTTTTTGCATTCATGCCTAACTGGTGAGGATAGATTAAACAAAGTGCACATAACTCATATGACATATAACGTGTCAGATATCAGCCGGTAAATTACATATTATATGTTAGCAATCACGAGGTCTATGATTCAAAACTCCAACTTCTTATTACACCATAAAATAGCTTATGTTACTCTTGCATAAACTATCGTTTTTCTTAATTAGTACAATAACAAACGAGGTAGAAAATTTTGAATAACCAATCTCAAGAGAGGTAGTATATGTTAATTCTCGATGAACGATACTCGTTTTTGCTTTCGAATTACTACATGTTTATAACTTATATTATTTTTCATATTTAAATAACAGAATATGAAAATTATTTGGTTGGTTTCCTAAGGTTAAACACATAGGTTAGTCATTTTTTTTCTTTAACAATATATAGAGTGAGAATTAAACCTCTAATTTCGAAGTTGATATTACAAACTTTAGGTTAAACAATAGATAATTCCATTGAAAAATTAATTAAATCTTTTTTTTTTTTACCTTAAAGTCAAAATTGAACTCCCCAACTATTGCTGACACCGATGTAATTAATTCAAAATTAGGCAATATTCGACAAAAAGTAAAATTCTAAAAAAAGTTATGCTATATGCCCGTTTGGACGATTTGGGCCAATAGGATTCCACTCGGCCCATACTTAAAACGGGCTCACCGTTGTCGCGTCGCCGTATTGGGTTGGACAAATATTTTGTTAGAAACTAGGGGATACACCGTCTTTTGGGAGAAAAAAAAAAAGAAAAAAGAAATCTTTATATAGGGATGAAGATGATAATTTTGTTAAACCAAGGGTATATATATAATTAACAAAAAAAAAAAAAAAAGGCATTACTGCACAAAATACACTTTGACCTTAAACCTTCGAGCCCGTCTCTCTTTGATTATTATTTGGGGTATTTGAAGTTTTTGTCTCTTGTTTGGGTGATCTTTTTTATCAGTTCTAAGGTCTGATTTCATAGTATGAGTTAATGTGCGCCATAATACTTTTACCGGTGTGATGTCAAATTAGTTGCACTCAAATGTTTGATTTAGCACATCGAGAATTTAGTTAAGTCAAACACATAGAAGAGGGTTAGGTTTATACTTTGAAGTTTACTTATTTATCTCTTCTAGGATTTTTATAATGTCCTTTCTTTTATACCTTAGGGTTATGTGTAACACCTACAGTGTCAAAAGGTTGGAGAGCGTCAATGTGTAAACCAACATGAGTATTTCTTGATTGGTCAGTCTAAAATCCAAGTGTTTGACTTTCTTCTTTTAGAACGTATATTCCTCAATGTCGTCTCTCAACTTCTCGAGCTCAGACTCTTGTATGGAATTTAAATTTTACTTAGGATAGCTCTCAACAAATTTCAAAAGAAACAATTTTAATCCACATGGTCGTAAGTTGTATATATATATAGATGATCGTTGTAATTGTGTGACCATTGTCTAATCATAGAAAAATAATGTTCTAAAAGTGATGCTAATGAGGCAAATTGTATTGACTTGGCTAAAAATATGACAACTTTTTTCCAAATGAATTTACCAAAATAACAAACTTCAATGTAGTGAAGACAAATATCTCACGAGCTAATTTAAAGAAAAATATATATATACTCATGCTGTAATTTATCATTACATTCGACTTTATATAACTGATTTTCTAAATTGATTTTAAATAAAAGATAATTCCAATTGTCTGTGTAGCTTCCAATGTACGATGATCGTTGGATTAGATCAGTGGAGGAGTGTACGGTAAGGATTAAATAGGACACACCGCTGGAAAGCAAAACCCATCCCTTATAAAACAGCTGGTAGAAGTCGACCATATAAATACCTTGTGTCCACCTTTGGATTTGGATCTCGTTGCTTCGCTCCAACCTCCTAGTCCCCCGCTCAGGCTATGTGCTTGCTATGGCCAAGCCTCGCAAGCCCAAGAACACCGACGACGCCAAGCCACCTGACAACTCCGGAGCTGTAGTTCGTCATCAGAAGCTTTGTCTTTCCATCGACATTGATAATCGTCGGGTTTATGGGTTCGTCTTACCTCTACCTCCTTCAATTCTGATCTCTAACTCCCTCTACCCATCTCCCCATTTGCTTAATTTCTTGGTGGATTTTATGGGTTTGTTTTATTTTTCTTGTCTGTATGCGTATGAGTTTGCTTTGCTGATTCTTGGCCACCGATAACTCACCGTTCTTGTTGCTGGATTTAGGTTCACCGAGTTGGAAATTGCGGTTCCTGATATTGGCATAGTTGGGTTGCACGCGGAGAATCTTGGGATTGTGAGTGTTTCAGTGGATGGTGACCCATCTGAATTTGAGTATTATCCGCGGCCTCAACATGTGGAAAGTGAGAGGAGTTTTAAAGCAGTGTCGTCCCCGAGCTCTGCTGCAGATGCTGCAGGGTCAATTTATTTGTCTTCAATCGAGAAGGAATTGGTTCCTAATTTGTTGATCAACTGCTGCAAGGCTTTCAAGAGTGGAAGCGAGCAGCAAGACCAGCCATTTCTGGAGAATGGAGTGCAACCTGCGGACGAGGACAAGCAGGTTGTAGCTTTTAGCTATTATTATGATGTCAGTCTTTTATATGGGGGAGATATGTACATGGATGCGAAATGTTAAACTACTTATTTGTTACTCCATGTATTCTGGCATGTAACTATTGATGTTATGAAGTATATTATAACTCGTCTTTCTTTGAAAATGGTCTCTGGTTACATTTATTGTTCATTCAGTTCCTATCGGTTGCAAGCTTGGTGCAAGTATTTTGAAGCTTCTCTATGTAATGAGCATAACTAATCATCGGTTTACTGTGGTAGATTTGGAAATGAAGAAGTTATCTTTGTTTAAGCATCTATTTTTAGCACGAGTAGAAAGAAATTAGTATAATTCTTGCTTAGTTCGAACCGCGGGGAATATTGTTTTCACATAAAGCCGTGTGCATATCACAAACCGAGTTAGGCAGTTATAATCAACGTAAGTTTACATACTTTTGCGAGAATCGAGGAACAAGGTTCTCTTATTGTTATGTAATTGTTTGTGAAGGTGCTGAAGCTCTATCATAAGTCATGTTTATTATTTCTTTTGTGGCTTCTCATGAAGGACAATGTTTGCAGAATATAAGGCTGGTTCGTATTGATTACTGGGTAGAGAAATCAGAGGTAGGTATTCACTTCTATAATCGTATGGCTCACACTGACAACCAAATAAGGCGTGCAAGGTGCTGGTTCCCTTGTATGGATGATGGCCTACAACGATGCAAGTAAGTATACCATGATCTGACTGGGTTATATCTTGTGATGATTTTAACTTTTCACAACCCATTTATATTCTATATGCTATCTTATGTTCAGGTATGACCTCGAGTTTACTGTCTCTCAAAATCTCGTGGCTGTCAGTAATGGAATTTTGTTGTACCAGGTGAGAAATACTCTCAAATGAGAAGTTTGTTCATCAGTTCTGTGATGTAAAGCAATTTTGTTGAGTGATGTGTACCATATTTTATTTTTCTCCTTGTACACTTTATTTTTCTTTACTTCTTCTTATATTATTCGATAAGAAACAATTTCATGGTTTGGATGAAATAATCTAAAGAGGTAAAAGAGGGCCCTCATGGGATTAAAAAGATGTCTCCAATTTGCAACAAGAAAATTTAAACTCAAACTGTTAAAGGGATGTATTTTTCCACCACAAAAATGCATGGAAGATTGGTAGATCTAAGATTTCCTTAGAGGATCTATCTTTGCATTCCTCTCATCACACAATTTCCACAAAATGGCAGTGACAATATTTGTCCATTGGAGACCCTTGGTACTTTTGAAAGGGTGTTCGTTCAACATCATTCCCAACCAATCTATAGAGCCATGCGGAGGTGCTATAGACTAACCGAAGGTAGACAGTAATTCACCTCATATATGAGCAGCAAACAGGCAGTGAATGAAAGAAATGACTTTGACATTCATGATCATTCTGACAGAGGAAGCAACAAAAGGGAGAGAGGCTTATCCATGGACATGCCTTTTGGAGCCGATCCCAAATGAGAACTTTTACTCTCTTTGGGCAATGGAATCCCCACAATTTCCTTTCAAAATCAGCATTAAGAGAGGGCCCATCGGAGGAGAGGTGTATGAGCAAAGATTTTGTGGAAAAGACACCACTGTTATCTAACCTTCTATCTCCAGTGATTAGGCTGTTTTGATAGATGAATATTGGGATAGAGCTGTGTGAAGGAGATCAATTCATTTATTTCATCATCTTTAAGATTTCTTCCAGTATTCAAAATCCATGAAATGTTTTCTGTACTCCAAACTTCTGATGTAGGGGCAGATTTAGACTCTGATATTGCAAAAAGCTTGGGGAATCTACTTTTTAGAGTTTCATTATCAGTCCATTGATCAAACCAAAGTGATGTAGGTTTGCCATCACCAACAATGCACTGTATGTGGCTTTAAAAGAATCCCCGTTGGTTCAAGATGTATTTTCAAGGCATTTTGCTATTGGTTTCTTAGGACTTTTTTTGGACTATCTAATAAGGCAAGATCTTAAACTTGGCCTGGTGGTGCCATGGGTTTAATAAAGGACTTAGAGGGAATGTACTCAATCTATGACCACCTATCTAGGATTTAATCTTGACAAGTTTCGTTGCACCTAAATGTTAGGGTCATGCATGTTGTCTCATGAGATTAGCTGAGGTAATGTGAGCTAGCTTGAATGCTCATGAATATCCAAAAGAAAAAAGGCACGGTCTTTTTCCTTGAAGTTTATTGTATTGATCTTCAGTAGATGTTCTCTCATTCCCTAGATAAAGAACAACAAAGTTTTGGAATTTCAATAATAACGAAGTTTGTTAAGGTACAACAATCATTTTCCTTGAAGGTTATCGTATTGATCTTCATTAGCTAATTCTCTTAGTCCCTAGATAAAGAACTACAAAGTTATGAAATCTCAAATTGCTTCAATCAACTAAGTTCGTTCTTTGTAGTTTTTACCCTTATTATAGCTGATTTTGAATGGTCATTCACTCCTTGCCGAATTTTAGCGAAATCAGTAGTCTAGTGGTCAGGATATTGATGAAAACTTGGAACGTTTAGTAGTTTGACGAGATTCAATGTTGAATGGTGTGTAGTGTAAAGGATCTCTGTAGTGTAAAGGATCTCGAGTGTTGGCCTCTTTATTGATTTTTTTTTTTTTTTTTTCATGGAGTTCAATGCAAATTTGGTTTGAAGGAGAGCAAGATCTCCTTGAAGGATGATAATTGGAAATCCCCTTATGCACTACTGTAATGAAAGAAGGACCTTGAGAGGCTTTGCTTTTGGAGATCCGGCGGTGAATCTCAATATTTTGCAATATGCTGATGATACCTTAGTCTTCTCCAACTGGGAGAAGGGCAATTTGGAAGCT